>UELW01000334.1:12807289-13007881 GCA_900490495.1 Danionella dracula
TTCTCAACTTTTCCATTCTGTATGGTGGTTAAATCTAGCAGGTTTATGGCCCTGAAAAATGGTGGTACGTCTGAAGAGGGATAAAAAATGTCTTTTACAGAGCGCCAGATTAAAGTCTGTCATAAAACAAGCTTGGGTCACCAGGGTGATTCAGTCAGAGTGAGGCAGACACCCCAGAACATGAAATTCAGAGAGCTATGGTTTTCAAATATTGGCTTCCGTAAATGGCAAAAAAATGTGTTGTGGTGCGGTCAGTCTTGTATTATTTTCTTCGTTTTTAAATTAGGAAATTCAGAATTCTTTGGGGTACATCTGGTCATGTGATGTGTGTGAATCATTCTGAGGAGGAACTACTGGCTTTACTGTATGATGCATAATGGGTAGTGACTAAACTGCAGATAATCTTCTGAGCTCTTGAGGCTGACAGAAGAAATGAGCAGGTTCTCATTGACACCAATGTTAAAAATACCGTCTTTACTGCTAAGAAAAACATACTACACCTCTGGCTCCATTAGGTATCTTCATGACAACTGAGGGTGGTGTTTTTTTAATACTCGTTTATTTAAGTTGTATGTAGATTTTATGGTTTGCATAATTAAGGGAACGGCTAGTCGAATGACAGCCATTTACCAAGCAATAAGGTTTAGAGATTATTTTCATTCTACCAATCACAGCTTTTTGTCCATTTTTTGATCTCTAGTTGTGCTTCTTTGTCAATGAGGAAGTGGATTATTTAGCCAGCCTCATCTTCTTACCGTTAAAACCTATGGGTGATGCCATGCTTACTACATCCACTGGACACTTCACATATACAGACACATATGACAAGAAAAGAACCCTTCTGCAATGTGAGTTTGTTCAGCTGCTCACTTGACATCATAGCGGTGCATGAACATGATGTGATTTCTGTACGTCCGGTTTACATCCAAATCAATCTGCCGGACATCAGTGGACAACCCCCTCGCTCTTGTTTTCAGTTTCTGTAGAAAGATGGAGTGCAATATTTCAGCATTAGCATATTCCAGTTTTTTTTTTAACTAAGCTAATTTTCAAACAATATTTTTTTGGTTTGCTTGTATAGTTAGTTACATCATGAGGTAAAACCTATAGAAAATTAAGTTTAAATTTTAAGCTTTTTTTAATGATCAAAAATATGTGTTTCATAGTATGGCTGTAGCAGGATAATATTACACAGTTCAGTAAAATAGTTGCAACAAGGTAACGCCTTGTGATCACTACATTTTTGTAATCTGTTTAATATAGGTATCAAGCTACAAAACAGCTTTAGCCAAAATATGTCTTTCTCTACATTTGCTGAAATGTATTGATCCAACAAGCCAAGAGAACATATGCAAATTGTCAACCTCCAAATCATTACTGCACGACCAATAGCTTCACTTTTAAACACTCTATTAACACTAATCTCAGCTCATCTTTTCCTGTATCCCAGATGGTTATCCTACAAAATGCATTTTGGAAAAAAAACAATAATTTTAAACAAACAAAACTAATACAATTAGCGTTATTTACACAATGCGTATTACCCCTTTGGCTACATGGTCACGGGTCACTACTTTTGCGAACTACTGGCCTAAAGGCCAAATCGACTCAGAAAAAAAACTATAATAAACAGCCTTCTTAGAATTTAGAACACCAGCAGTAAAAACAGAACACAAACACTGCAAATCATGCTTTATGTCATGCTGGGCGCTGCAGGGCTTTGGTACAGTGTCTATGTGCCTGTGTCAGACTACAGAAGTCACAAAGCCAACCTCAGTGGCAGGCTATTTTAGAGAGTTGCTATTAAGCAAAGAGCATGTGATTGCCACTTGTCCCAAACACAACCTCACTCTGGTGGAAAGAGTCAGAGACTGGTGAGTGTGCCAGATTAGTAGAGTGTTCACCTCATAGAAATCCTTTTTCTCCTCCTTGATTTTTGGTATGTCAAGCAGAAGACTCCAGACCTGTCCTCTGAGCTGTAGTGGGATCCCCTTGTAGATCCTTCTCACCAGCTGAATACAGACAAGACATCTTTTCCATAATACAGTTTTTCACAATTGCCAAGACAGTTTTTTCAATAAATTTAACAACTTTCCTAAACTCTTGACACAATTAGCAATCATCAGTCGAGGTAGGCAATACAATTAACAATTTTTTGTTGCTTTGATACAAAATGCATCCAGTTAACACAAATTTCAAACGCTTGAACTTCTTTTACACTCGAGCTCCACCAACACCAAACTATGTCATTTTAAAACAAAGTTTATTCTCAATGTGTTATGATTGACTAAATGTTGCTGTCAGAAGAAAACATGTGTCAGTGTTTTGAAAACTGTATTATTGTATTTTGAAAATGAGTTTTGGAGTTTTGTTTACAATGGGGGTTTTGAGAATAAAATTAACTGTTTTGCCAATTGTGTGCCAATTCAAATCAACAATGCAATTTTGTTCTATGAAAAGGAGTTGTTTACTTTATTTTCTTCTATTTCACAAAATAGTTGCAGACAACTTCAACACATCTGATCAATCACAATGCATATTGTTGCCATGTTACAAAAAAAAAAACCCATTAAACATGGTGGACCAGTTGATCAACTATTCAGCTGCAAATGGTGTACTCTGTGCATTCTTGAATAAAGCATTTGAGGATACTGTCTGCATAATGTAGGCTAACACTTAAGTTAGCAAATTTGACAATTTGTTTCTAATGCGACATATTTTTAATACAAACATCTCACAATGTCTTCAGAGTGATGCTATAGAACTTGTCTTGGGGTATTAAGAGTGTGTTGGTTCTTTGTAATTCTAAGAGTCTTCACTGCATTGTTGGCGTACGTGATGCTAGACCTGCTCTGCTGTTATATGTGTTAAAGATCTGTAATATTTGTGAGGCCATCAAGGTTATGTTCCTTGAAATGTTATCTGTCTGCATAGAACGGTTTATAGGTGCTTAATGATATAAATTAAGCACCTACACAAACCAGTGAACAGCATTTCAACTGTGTTATGTGTTTTAATAGAAGATAAACCAAAAATCTTCTACTTCATTTGTTGAAATTGAATAAACTGTTTATTTTATTATATTATAGTGCATTTAATTATGTTGTGAAATATTAGTCTTTTCATGTGATTAATTTCACATCGTTCCTGACGTGCAAAGGCCATAAGAAAAAAAAAATATGCAGACATTTCTTTTCTGCGTGTTTCAAAGAGCATTTGTATAGGTGATTTGATTAAAATAAAACTATAAAAAATAGAACGAAAGAAATTAAGCAATAAATCAATCTCCAAACTTGTAAAAAAGAAACTAAAGCAATAACATGGGAAAAGATTACATGAGCACATCTCCGCCACAGCAGTGCACATCATCTGAACTTAGGGAATATCAATATAATAGAAGACATCTGTAAGGTTGTATCTCTCACAGGTAATTGTGCAGTCAGTCAAGATTAAACTCCCATCAGAGCCCAGATTAAAAGCTCAAACGCAAAATGCTGAAACCACAAAAGCTAAATGGACAGTGTAATTCTTCTCTCAGCTCCAATTAAAGCCAGCCGCTCGGAGAGACAGACACAGGCAGGACTGCCGAAGGGTTGAGAGGTGAAAGAGAGGAATGAACACTCGTCGGTTTCCTGCACTCATCTGTCCACATTACTACCGCTAAGTGATTTCCTGAATGTCCCTTCCACCCTCAAGGTTCATCCTTGAAAGTGAGGGAGAGAGAGAACTGATGGCTGCTGAATACTTCACTTATGATGACGTTCACAATCATATTAATAATGTTCAGAGGCTCTTGAGAAGCTGATTATTGACAGAACGCAGTGAGCATTTATCTTACAAACTCACTAAGAGCAGCTAATCACCCCCGAATGAGCTGATTAAGATTGTTGCTTTGTTTGAATGAAATGAGACAAGACAAATTGAAAGGTGTCTATGTGTGGCTTGTTGGTGTATGCGTTCACTGGCTTGGTAAATAGGGATGAGCGAGAAGCCAATGACTCAATCTGTTGAACAGAAATTCCTTAACGAGGTGTCTCTGGAGAGAGTGCACAGGACTGAATTACAACCAAAATAAACTCTCAGATCAATACTACATATAATGAGACTGGAAAACGATTGCGTGGGCACTTTTTTTTTTTAAAGAAAATACCTTTATTTCATTCCTATATACCTTTAATGCTGTCCATGCTGGTTCATATTTAAGAGTCAAACAAATAATGTGCAGTATCTCTATGGCTCAAGCAGTCATATAGGTCATCAAGGCTGGTTGCTAAAGTTTAATTAAGGTTCTCTGACATTATGTGCGAAAGACACGAAAGTGTCTCAGATTTTCAGAAGGCAAAAAATTATCATTATCAAAGGTTGCTGAATTTGGCAGTTTGGTTGCTAAAGCGAGCAAGGCTCTCTCTTTTTAGACAAACTGACTGCAAATTAGTTGTATTTGTAATTTCTGACTGACCATTACTTTTACTCTGTCGATTCTAGATAAAATGTAAGATTAAAACAAAAAAAACATGTCCAATGTATCTATGGTGCTTTTCATGCATTGATATAGATTAGTGTTTCCCAGCTAAGGAAAGCAGTTCTTGTTCAGTGATCTGCACTCAGTTTCATTTTTTAAAGAATTCCCTCTTAATATGGTTTTTCATGGTTGGCGCTGGCCAATGGCCATAGAGAATTTCATCAATGCAGTTTGAACATTTTTAAAAGATGTTATGTAAAATAATTTTAAAGATTTTACAATATTTGCCATTTGCCCAAAGATCCAACAGTTAGGTTAAAAAAAAATACCAATAGAGCACAGTTTCATTTATCATCTTACTGACAAACAAGAGCTCAAAAACACATGTATAATAAACACCCCAACAACTTTGCATTTAATAATGTAAAAACTGTAAAAACCAGACTATTGAATACAACTGCAAGCGAATAAGCACTTGTTTTAAACCTGAACTTCAGCATCAACAGAAAGGGAGCACACTTAATGGATCCACAGACAGAGAGCAGCAACTGCTAATGTTCCGTCACCCTTTAATTTGGATCACATCAAAGGGATGAATAACAGTTCTTTGTCTGTGGACCAGAGGGACTTCGGTGCAGAGTGCACATGAGATATAAGAAGGTGCTTGTCAGTTAAGAGCTTTCAAAATGATGAGTAAAATCTTGAACCTAATAAACTTCAGGTAGCCAATGTATGAATGCTAATATTGGGAAGATAAGGTCAGATTTGTCTCAACACAATTAACAAAAGTAACAGTAGCCATGCAACCGAAGACTGAGGGAGACCAACATACAATGAATTGCAATAGTTTGGTCAGGATGTCAAAGCATGAATCACCTTTTCAAGGTTTTTCAGAGAAAATAATCGATAACTTCTGGATTTTTTTTTCTAAGCTGATTAAAAACTTGAGCTGAATTTACAAAGTAAAGCTCAAATCAAGAATAACCTTACATTTGCTTATGTTACAATATGGAAACTGGAAATCACAATCTGTTGTATCAAAAGATCAAAAAAAAACTCAATTATATTTTGGTCAGAATCAATTTCCCATAAAAAGGTTCTAGTAATTGGGTTGGATGATGAAAACATGTTCATATTGTGACAGGGCAACTTAAAATTTTCACTACTGGAGGAATATTTTATTTATTAAATAAACAATAGTTATTCTAGCATTCATTGTCATCAATCTAGAGTTTAAGGAAGAAATATTTTTTTTTTTTGGAAAAGCAAACCCAGATATTTTCAAAGCTCCTTTGAAAAAGTCACAAGGAACATGATCATGTGTCGAGGTAGACCATTTCCACTGCAGCACAAAGCCTCAACTCAGAGACAGCCTGAAAACAGCTTAAGGCCATAGCAGCTAAAGAATAAAACAACACTACCACAAATAGGGAAAATCAAGACGCTAATAATGTCTTTTGTTCTAGTTGTACTCTGTGCTCTTTTTCAACTTGAAGTTTAATTCCAATAAAAAACTCCAGCACCATCACACCAGACAAGGCTAAAATATCTTTTCACACCGCATAGAGTTAGTTGACGGGAATACATTTGAACAAATCAACAGCTGCCTCAAGATGTCTCTCACATTCACACATGAAGACATGTAGCAGTACACCATAGTTCTTAGGGGAACAATTTAATGATGCACCACTTGCAGGACACAGACAGCCAAAGGGAACATCAGACATTGTAGCACACTAGGAAAAACAGAGACTGTTTCAAAGTCATGCAAGAGTGTCTGAAGGACACACACCTTGTCGCTGTTCTTGTACTTGTCCCAGCTCTTCAGCATTTTTAGCCATTTTGTCGTTCTCTCCACTTCCAGATGTTTTTGCTAGCGATGCAAAAGGAAAACACGCTTTGTAAAAGAACACAGAGAAGTTAGACATCTTTATTTAACTAAACCGATTCTGGAGGCTTCAATAGCCGGTAGTTGTTGTTATTTTTACTTTTAAATTACTGTAATTTCCTTTCAATATAGCTCACCCCATTATGACACACCAATACAATTTACAAATAAAATATTTGTTTACACCTATCCTTTCATACACCTGTCTCATGCAACTTCTGAGGTCCACAAACAGCAAGGAGATTCTAGCAGCTACATATCCACCTTATTGATCATAACCACAAGTCAGTGGTGTACTGTATGCAGCGACCTGTTGTAGCTGATAAGAAGAAGTCATAAAAACTTTAGAATTTCAATGCATAGTTTAGAACTTTATGAATTTCAATGCATATTTTCATTGCATATTGTGCTTAATGACTGTTTAGATCTCACACCTGCACATTAACTTGCAAGATAGCTGTTAGCCTTGGAAAAGAAACAATCATAAATGACCCCCTACGTATTATAAGCCACAGAGTTCAATTCGCAAAAAAGTAGTTTGGAGAATATATATATATATATTACGTGTTCGGTCTTGAAACAGTGCTTAAAGGATTTTTAATAATTCACATAAATTTGTATATCTGACTCTATAAATTAAGAATAAGTAGGTATTGTCTAGACTTTGGAATTTAATAATGTAAAAAAGGCATTACACTTTAACTCCGAGATTACTACATGAAAAGGAAGCTGTAGAGCTCTCCTTCAAGTGCCAAATTCAGAGACAAAAAGGGCAAGAATTTCTGTAAGCTATTGGCCTTTGAGAGCTTCTTCAGACCAATCTCCTCCCATAAAGGTGTGACTTAATCAGGAATGCGAATCAGGAGAGCATTAGTCAAAGCTGTTGAGAGTGTTAAAGGTTCTAGATTTCTAACAATATTAACATAAACTGGTTAAAAAAACATACTTTTATAAACATGATTTAACCAGCAAGAGATGCGGAAGGCTGTAGGCCCTTTGATGCTGGAGATAAGGGGTTAAGAGAGGGGACCCTGTTGTTTTATTATGTGAATGCTAAAATCAACAACCCAGGAAAACTCCTATAATAGATTTTCTGCTGATTAAATTTGCAACATGGATATACTTGCTTGATCAAATATCTAAAAACTTTTTATCAAAATAACAACTTCAGCTCAAAGGTACTTTCAAACCGTAACAACTCTCTGAACAAACCCCACTTAAGATCAGATGAGGATTCTGATAAAGTTCTAATGTGACAAAAAGAAGGTTGGCAATAGAATTTCAATACATGGGCAACCTTGTTTTGAACCCTTGCCTGATGCAGGTGCAGATGCTACAGTCATTTATTTGTATTCTTTTGCTCACATAATGGGGCATCAAAAGAAATTATCTTTTAATCTTTATAAAGAATTGATTAAAAGTGGTTGGAAAACAGTACATATACAAATACTCCACTGACACAAACAACTCAAATCCTCATCAATTTAGTCTGATGCATTACTTTTACCATAAGTTAATTTTGTGCATCAATTAACACATGCTCATTGGCACTCTTTGTTTAAGTCATGAGGTGTGAAGCATTGCAGATAACAGCTTGAGTATTGACAGCTCTAATATTATTGAGTATAATGGACAGGTGGTTAAAGAGTTTACAGTTTTGTTACTAACAGAGTCATGGGCTTACCTTTTCTTCTACTATGTCATACACTGGTAACTCGCCCTCACTGCAAAAATCAAAACAACCCTGGTTACACTCCAGTCATCTCTAGCTAAAACATTCACAGTAAAATTAAAAATAATTTCTAGAATGCTTTGCGCTGCTATAAAAATAGCAAGATGCCCAGATGTGGAGCTGAATCATAACAAGTGATTTCTGATGTTATATCATGCTTTCTCATATGTATTACTAAAAAAGGAATCACTTTATTCCACAGGAAGTGCAGTCGCTGGATAAATAAACAGACTCATTGGAAATGATGGCTCCAAAACCTCCACCCCAGAAATTGTTCAAAGGATGAGATCTTAGTCAGCTACACAAACAGGAAATCGATGTTTTCATGGCAGCCATTTTGGATCTGATCTAGGCTATTCGGGTGGTAACCTGAGGCAGTTGTGATATAACTTTATGTCTTTGTTCAAAACACATGGTTCCCACAGAGGGACACACCAGCTGAAAATGAGCCAGAGTGAATTCCTAATTTTTTATAAATTGTTGCAGAGCGTTTGCTCAAATGTTTTACTTTCATTGAAATACATTTTCCAAAACAACATATACCTTGTCATATTTTTTTTTCTAAATGTTGAGTTAATCATGAAAGTTGTTACAACTGTAAATTAATTTGCCTTTTAATTACAAAAAAAATTAATGAATTTTCAAAATTAATTTTAGATTCAAAGTGAGCACACTTGAATGTTTTTTTTTGTAATTTAATCTGTATCTAGTTACTAAGCACTTTCACAAATACTTAGACACTATGCACATCTACCTTGCAGAAATTATTCAAAGATAAAGTAAAAGAAAAAAAAGAATACAGCAAATGAACAAAATAACTAATTATTAAAATAACTTCAATCACCTTTTTTCCTTTTTTATAAATAAAATAAATCGTGAAAATGGCAAAAAGGCTCATCTTTCATTTCTTTGTACTTTTAAAAATTCTCAACTTTTTCTTTGTATTTCTCCTTTCTGGCTTTCTGCATATGTTTTCGTTCTTGCCATTCTTCTACCCTGTAATTACACAGTCTTGATCTGCCAGACACATGCGACACCCTATAAATATCGCTGAGTGCAATGATGTTTAACAGCCTTGGTGAGCCACAGACCTCCCTGCTGCACAGTAAAAGAATAAGTTGCAGTTTCACATTTTCAGATTGAGTAAAAAAAATCAAATCAAGCCAAAAAAACTGTATTTCAATATGACAAGTCACACTATTAACACAAGATTGACTTTTAACTATTAAGAAACAAATATTTTCTTTTAGACAAAGAAAAATAAGCACTACAATAAGATTTTTCCAGTTCTCTTTCTAGAATTTAATTTAATTTACATGTCAGGCATCTAACATTGAATATCTGAGAAAAGATAAAAGTGCATGGTTCTTACTGAAGGAATCCAAAACGGTCCACCGCTTTATACAGCTCAAAGTTAGCCTCTTCCCAAGGCTCCACCTCTGCTCTTTCTTTACCCTAAAAGCATAAACGAATAACATCAGGTCACACATAGCTTAAGACTGCATGCAATAGCATTATATTAATATTAATAATATATTAATAGTGAGATACACTCATTCATGAGCAATACATTAACTGTACATGGTTTCACTTGTAATTGTGTAGACTGAAGGTGAGTTTTTTTTTTTTTAAAGAATTACTGAATTGTAATTGCTTTAAAATCTAGCCAAAGACAAAGACCAAAACAAATATATTTAGAAGGGGAAAAAAATATTTGTTTATTTATATATATATATATATATATATATATATATATATATATATATATATATATATATATATATATATACATGCCAGTCAGGTTCCTTTTCAATCGCACATTTTAATCGCAATGACAAGACTGAAACTTTTTGAAATCTATAAATGTCAACTTTTTAAATTCAAAATATGATTGTTTACTTGTTTGTTTTTTTGTTAAACTTGTAACAGGTTTTGTCATGTAAACAACATAGCTGCACTAAATAATCAATATCTTCCAAATTAACTTTTTGCTTCTTTTTAAATTCTTTTTTGCTTTGGTGGCTGTTAGTTTGTGGTCTCTTTAGACTTTTTTTTCCGGGACACTCTGCCAGTAACAGCATTTTGTGAAGAAACTTTAGGTCCTTGTAACAATTGTAGTAGTGATCTTCATCCGTGTCCTTCCTTTTTAGATTCCTTTAGTCTGAGGTAAATTTGAATTTATCTATAGGCTGATCAACCTCTGTTGACTCCATAATTTCTGGTAATACCACTGAGCAGGAGAAAATGTATTTTACTTACATTTCATCATTCAACACCATATTTATTCTTCGTCAAAGTTTAAAAATTGTTTTACACTCTTCTGAACTTATTTTAATTTTATGGAGCATACTTTGACAGTGGATGCGCACGCACGAAACAAACAAGAGACGGAGCTGTTCCATTAGTTTGTGGGTGTTAGATGTAATGTTATTATGGTTAAGGTGTCCAATAATCTCGCGACATTTAGCTTGCACACTTTCAAAACCGCTAGCGTGAACGGGTACCTGACAGTTCGGTGCAGTATTATGAGGGCCATGCAGGACAGGTGTTCACATGAAAGTAACATTATATATATATATATATATATAAATATATATATATATATATATATATATATATATATATATATATATATATATATATATATATATATATATATATATATATATATATATATATATATATATATATAGGCTGCACTGTCTATTAGCTGCAGCTGTTTAGGTGTATATATGCAGCTGTATATATATATATGACACAAAAGATGATAGACTAATTAATACAGTTGGAATCATATAATGCTAAAAGTTATTTTGCAACATTTACTTTTTTTATTAAATGAGTCAGTCTTGAAAACAAGACACCTCTGAAAAGGCTTAACTCATGCCATTTGACTCTGCACCCTTAACAACAATGATAAGTGTAACTTAATGTAAAATAATTAATCTTATAACAGACAAAACATAAGAAACCCAAATCAAGTAAACACATTTCAACTTGCTTGTTGAGCTGCATTTTCTGTTCAAAACATGGAAGCCTCCATTCAGCTCAGCACACTTATCTAACTTGGAAAGAAAATCTGTATAGAAGTGAATGAAAACAAATTAGAAGATGGTAAAAGATCAGAATGGCCTAGAGGTTCAGCGAAAAAATATGCTAGTGTTAAAAAAAGAACAAAATTTAGAATCAGAGGCACAATAATAAGGACCCTTTGCTATAGTCACTCCCTCTTCCCTGCCTCTTTTCTGGTGTGTCTGTGTCTGTGTGTTAGTGCGTGCGTGCACGAGGCATAACTCTGCTGTGGGATATGATAATCTGATGCATGCCACAGTGACACACATGGCTGTGGGAAATATTTCGGCCCGTGACAGGCACCAAGGACATTCTCTCTCATACATAGCTTTCGCTCATGTCTTGCTGTATCACTTCATCCCTCAGGACCTGCCACTTGAGAATGTCTTCAATATAACCAACAACATTGTTTCTTTTGTGAAATTTTGGGCCAATCACTACCGGGGCTCTGTAGAAACGACATTTTCACTCTGCTACTTCCTCTTGAAGTACATGTAATGAAGAATGAGGATGCAAAATTAAGTACATTTAAAGTAAGTTTAAGGAATAGATTAAAAGGTGATATGAATATAAAATTAGGGTATTTGTAATTATGGTATACTCTCTGCACTACTCACTTTCACAATTTGGTGTAAGGGAGCTTATCTCTATCCAATTAATATACAAGTTATGCAATAACAGCTCCCTAATGAGATTCCACTCATTTCATCAATCAGTTTACAACCCAGACACATGGCAGAGACTTGCTAGGAGAAAAAAAATTATAGAGAAGCGAGTTATTTTTTTTGTGGAGAAGTATGAGCAGATAATATTAAAGATAGTTTTACTTTTATTAGTAGTTCATCCCCCACTCAGTCTAACCAAAAACAGAAGAAACATAACAGAATGATTTCTGCATAGATTTTTTGTAAAATCTGTGTAAGGGTTTTAAATGTATGAAAAATATTAGATAAGTCAAGCTCATGTGTTAAATGTACTGTATAATGTAAACTCGACTTCTCTGGCATTTCTTGCATGTTTTAGTAATGTTCCTCAAATCATATTCACATTGTTTTCAACAAGCATATTTACCACAAAAAAACCCTTATTGATAAGGAGAAAAACCCTAAATAAATGCCTGGACACTCTATTAGATGACAACAGGAAGAATAGAAAAATGAAAAGTTGAGATGAGACTGTGCATTGGGAGAGATAAAAAAAAAATAAAACATCCAATACACAAAATATCAAAATAAGCCCCCATACAGTCAGTCAGTGTACTGGTCACAGTGTCGTTATGCAAGGAACCAAGAGTGTGGAGCAAGTGAGTGGGGCCCAGAGTGAAAAGAGGAGAAAATAAGGTAAAAAGGCTCGTGCAAGAAGAGGTTTCAATTCCTCAAAATCCCTCAAAAATCTGGTTTGTATTATCTGGCCTTTATATACAGCTGGAAATAAATGTCAAGTTTACTGATGATTAAATATTCTTTGATCGATGCAACATTGAACAATGAGGCTGATGAACAATGAACGATGAAGAACAAAATTAGTCTGCGACAGCTTTTACAAGCCAACCACACTGAAATCTATTCAGTGTTGTTCTCATACCCTACTCATGAACAGAAAATGACTATTTTAATGCTTGCTCTGAGCATACATTGGAAGTTCTGAAATGAAGGCAAAATTGGGATTGGCTTCGAGAAGATGTTTGTAGTAAACTACATGTGTTTGCTGCTCAGTGAGGGGCAGCTGTTTCCTCTCACCTTGTCATATTTGGCAAGAATCTCAGCTCGCTCCTGTTCCTGCTTCACTGCAGCATCCTGCTCTGAATCAGAAGCTGCAACCAGAAGAGAAAAGAGAGCAATTAGCTGCAATTCTCACCGGCCACCATGTCAACCAGCACTCTAATAGGCTTGACTTTCACAAAAACAGGAGAAAAGGTGGTAGTTTGGAGATTTCACACACATACTTTCTGACATTCTCTCTTTTCTCCCCACAAGAGCATAGCAACAAGTGGCTGCTTGGAGAGGTCTGAGTCAGTGTGAGGTTCTCAAGGGCAAACTGCGTCACTCGCATTTAAAGCAACCCCCCTCCTCTGATTTTATAAGAAGCTTATGAACTCAATTCAAGCTTACTGAATGTGTACATTTTCTAGAGAAAACAAAGCATGTCCTTTAGTTTATTCAAATATGCTAAATTAAACGTCTTCGGTGTTGTCCATCAGCCTGACAGATCAAAAAGTGTTAATTCAGCTGCAGTGTCAGGAGGAAAAATATTAATATACAAGAAAATAGGGAACTAAATTGCTTCCAAGAAAATTGTGACAAGGAAATCTGGTCAATTCACATAAAATGCAAATGGGTTTTAAACACTACAAATTAAATAAAAAGCAAGAACTTTACACATTAACATTGTACTTAAGTTTGGTTTAGTTTACAACACATTTCATAACCTGTGGATTTGCATTGTCTGAATGAAAACCTAGAGAGTAAGATAAGAAAAGTAAAGTAACAAAGATTCACATAGATTCTCATGACGCAGTGTTAAACTAACTGTGAAAATGTGAAGAGTTATCCAGAAAATCACCATGGCCAAAACTAAACAAATCTCTTGTAAAAACAAAGGAAGTTCAGGTTCAGAGATTAATGCCATTTGGTATGAAGCCCCAGATTACAGCAGATGGTTTAGGGTTTTACAGCAAGTCTATGTGTGTGTTTTTTAAGCAAACATACAGATACAATCTACTTTATTTATATAATAGCATCTCTTTCTTTTGTGCACCCCTTAAACATGTAAACCTCATGGATTGTAATTCTAGCTCCAAAAAGTCTACTCTTATTGTAAGATGAAAATTAAAAAAGGTATTTCACAAGTCTATTTTCTCATGCAGCAGCTCAATGAAATTATAGTCATTTACATGGGGAGGCCGATCATTTCCTCTCCAGAAATTAGGTTAGCGCTGGCACTTCCTGTTTGGATGGGTCCCCTTTCAAAAGTATTTCACAGGCCACATTGACTTATGGAGGATTCCACAAGCTTTTAGCTCCTGGATGAACGCCAGCAAAGTTCTCTGTGCTGAATGAATAGACCTTTACAGCCTATGGAATTTTTATGGAAGGGTGGTGGTGTGTATTTAACAGATGTAAACAGACAAAGCAAACATGCCAGGTATAGTAGATGATGGCACACAATGAGATGGGTAAGCAATGATTTCCTTGCTAAAACAAACTCAAGAAAAAATGAAGGTGAGAAAAAAATGTACATGCAGCATATACAATAGTCTATTTGTCAAGACAGAATGAAATACTACATTGTAAACAAAGTTGTCAAAATACAAGATAAACCATTATAACAGATCTATATACTTTAGTTTTAGAATCTAAATGCTTATAATAATTATTCTTTCTAGAATATTTTTGCAGCAATACATAGGTAACAACAAATATTTGAAATAAAAAAAATATATATAATTAATCTGATTCAAATTATGCTAAATACAAGATAATATGTTTTACCACATCCAGAGACAATTGAAAGCTAATGTTGTCAATCAACAAAAAAGAACCACAATTTCATTAAATATATATTTCACACCAAAATGAGCATTTAGTCAATCATTTAATCCCATATCATTCAAAGCTTGTTAAATACTTTGTTGACTTCTTGCAACACAGTTGATGTTAGAAATTAATTTAATACAGTAGCAGGAACACGTTCTGGTCACACAAGAAACAAAATAATGATTTCAATCTGGATTATCATCCTCTTGTCAAAACAGTGAGAAAGTTTGTGTGCCTGAAAGGACTAGTACAGCATTCACTCATGGCTTGGGTTTATGTATGCACTACACATATCCCCCTTGAACAACACGTGGGCGAAAGTTAGTAGATTACATCGGCAGACATTTGCGTATGCATCCAAAATCACAGCACTAATTGGGATAAATTAAAGTACTATAGGATAAAGTAATATTTTAAAATGGAAGACACTGTAAGAACTGATTGTGTCAAAAAAATGGTACATGAGGAAACAAAAAAGAAACAACAGAAAGGGAAGGAAAAGTTGGGAGAACAATCCCAAGTCGAAAAAGAAAACAAAGCGATTAATCAGACTTATTGTTGATAAACAAAAAATAATAACATAGAAATAAATAGTGTGCAAGAGACCAATTGAGAAGAAATGTCACAAAAATGTGTCTGCAGTGGACAAGTCATTGACATGGTTGGTGGTCTTCAAGTTTGTGCCATATTAGCATTCACTCAGCACATCGTTTCTGCTCACCACTCTCGCTCATGCTCCATACATCAACCTGACAGCTCACACAGAGCCTTCGTCAGCTCAAGCATGTTCAACGATGAGCCAATGCAGAGGCCTCATGCACAGGAACGAGGAGTATTTCGACCTCTGCAAACGGTGATTTGGGGAATTCAAAGAGCTTGTTTCACAAGGAGAAGCATAAAGAAATCAAGGCTCTTCATAGAAAGTGTGATGGAAGAGGGACAGCAGGAAGTGAATTATAGTTTTTTGTGTGTAAAAAGAGACCAATGAGGTTTAAAACAGACAGTCTCTTCAGAGCGACATGTTCATTTCTGCATCTTTGGCCTCACAGACATTTCCACTTACGATTCAAGAGCCAGCTTTCTGTCTCAGACACAGTCGCTGACACCGTCTGACACCATTTAATAGTGCCTTGGACAGCTCTAAAGGGAAGTCGTTCCAGCAGACACCCACATCTATTTTATCAGCACTTAAGGAACGTAATTCTTATGTTTCTCACTTTAAATACTCATTCACTTCCTTTTTATTGTTCTCGTTCCATCTTTCCACTTCTCCATGTTAAGCATGAAAATAGTCAGAGCTTCCTTAAACTGGTACTCTCAGTGAGGTGATGTCAATGAATAGTCTGGTTATTTACAACTTAAGCAAACACAAGCAGGTAAAATTGTCGTCATTAAGGTGCACACACATACTGTCGCATGGGCGTGTTCAAGCCACAAACCATGATTTAAATTACAGCTTCAACATGTCAGGATCAGGCAA
The DNA here is from genome assembly GCA_900490495.1 of Danionella dracula. Lineage (NCBI taxonomy): Eukaryota > Metazoa > Chordata > Actinopteri > Cypriniformes > Danionidae > Danionella > Danionella dracula. The sequence goes on from UELW01000334.1 coordinate 12,823,460, forward strand.
TGGTGAATGTTGAACTCCACTTGAGATTTTTTTTTCAACAGGCTGAGACACTAGCTTCATTTCTACATTAGCTTGGTGTCTGCTATCCAACAGCTCCAATATCTTCCATTTATAGGACTTCAAAGGTTAAAACATGAAAGAAATAGCAGTTAGACAGAAACTGCACAAGAAAGCACTTATAAGACATACTGTTACAGTTTCTTTCTGAATTGTAAAGACACTAAACCTCATTTTATGAAACAAATCTGGATCAGCTGAGTAAATCAAAAGTTAAGCACTCCTTTTTGCAAAACTTACAAACACTGTGATGCATTTGTGTTACTAAAACACAACTAAATCGCAGTTGTCCTTAATTAAGTACACCAACTCAAAATTGTTCACACCACTTTCAAATTGTGTGATCAGAGAGTACAAAAAGGCATAAAGCACAGATGATAAAATATATCAAACAGACACAAGTTGGTCAACAAAAAGGTCAAGAAAGAGCAAGACTAAGAACAGTCATTTTAGATAAAATTAGAGCTTCTGTCATAGTTCTTTACATGACATGTTCTTGTGCATTGAACGATAATGTGAGAGGCAAGACAGAGTTCAATCTAATTTCAACAGACTAGCACATGCAATAAACTTTAGGTATTTAAAAAGATGCCCCGGATGTTGTGTTGTGTATTTTTTTCTGTAGTGTCTGATGAATGCTCTGTAGTGTTTGTTTCTGGCATGTGTTGTGTCTGAAACAAAGTAATATTAGATGTTGAGTGTAAGTGAAAAGATTTTGAAGCAAGAGTTAGATTTTTTTCAGAAAAGTCATAGTCAGTTTTGTAAATTTAGTTTGTCTATTTGGATTTGGTTTTAAAATGTTGAGAAAATGAGTGACAATTTCAAGAAACGTGTTTGTATCCATTGAGGAAAAACTGTAATACTGTATTAAGGCCGCTACACACTTATCCAAACTGATAATTGCACGAATCTTCGGATGGCTTCTCAGCGGGGTGTATTTTAATAATCAGAAGACCCTGATAAGTATGCTTATTTACTCAGTTTGTTGCTCTATTTTTGGGTCTTGTGGTAACATTTTTCAATTAGATCAGTTTGCCTCTGATATGAACGATCCAAATGCATTATTCTCGTAAATGAAGAAGAGGTAAAAGAATGAAGCACAAAGATGAACGAAACTTTATACTACTAAGGGACAATAGCCACATGCTGGCAGTTTTATAATCTTTGAGGCTTTATTGAACAACTCTTGATGGTCGGATAGCAGCAATACAAGCTTCTGGATGTTTACGTACTCCAGTTTGGCAGTCTCTTCCTCTGCTGTTCATCTTGTGGTTCTTTGGTGCTATTTTCTGACGTGAGATTGAAGCGGGAGTTTGTATCAAGCACCATCAAGAACCGTCTGTTCACGAACGTAACTTCGCACCAAATATTCAGATAGATATGTGTTTTGACCTTCACGCTCTAAAGTTTTTTTTTTTTTTCAAATTTGACTTTACCATCGAAAATACCAAAATAATTAATTGTATGTTGCCAAATATTTCTCAAAATAATCGGATTCAATATCACCCTTTACTCCCGAGCACCAGTCATTCAAACTGTTCCGATCTCTGTTAAGTCGAGCTCTGCTATTCTATCTTTAATCTCCACTATCAGCATACAATGAATCCAAAGCAATTTGTGACAGTTTTTTTACCCTGAGAATAAAGATTCTCAAAAACTAGACACACATGCCTTTTTTCTAGGAGTTAGACTTGTGTTTTTTGTGAAGTTCACCAATTCTACAGATTTGTGATAACACTTTTAGCATAGTTTACCATAGATAATTTAATCAGATTAGACAAATAGCATTATTAAGCCAGTAACAGTTGTATAGTTTTTTTTTTTCTAATAGCACAGTTGCTAATAATGTTACCCTGCATGGACAGTTTTGTTTGTTGTTGTTTTTTCTTAGACAAAGCACATGATATAACAATTGAAGAGTCAAGTATGTAACAGGGAAAGGTAGTGAGCATCTTTAGTCATTCAGTTAGTGGTGGAACAACGCTACTGGTCTGATATGAGTCAATGATCTATGCTAAGCTACTGGAACCAGAAAATGTCTGAACAAAGAGGTAAAACACAATCACTTTGAGATGAGTTGGAGTGTCTGTTGAACATTGACTCAAATATCAACAAACCAACTGTAAAGCATTTTGTTTGCTATTAAACTGGAGTAGTAATTTCCTGTCTCAAATTGAACAAGCTCAATGTTTGATAAGTCTGGCTTCATTAATTATGCCACAAACAATATTTAAACAACATTTTAACAGTAGACAGACACTGTGTGCCCAATATATTAGGATGCAGCAGCTCATTATGCTTTCTGCTTCCATCTTTCCTCTCAGTAAAGATTGTTTTTATTCTTTTCCTTCTTGCACTTTCATCAGAGTGTTGTGGGTGAGTGTAATGTCATGCCTGATTGGTGACATGCTCATTTCCCGCCTGTGGTTCTCTCATCTCTACTCGTATATCATTTCATCCGTATTTTATCCTTAATGAAAGACAGAATAGAGCAGAGAACGATCTACAGCAAATAGAAAGGTTGCTAGATCAATCTCTTTCACCATCTCCTATGTTTCCACCATGGCAGAACTTTGTTATAGACGTAGAAACAGTATTAGGATATATTTGAAGTGTAAACAAAATCTTTTATATATCGCTTGTTTAGCTGTTGCTTCAAAGCAGCTTCACAAAGACCTAGTGTGGATTAAGAGTTAAATAGGAATTCCTACTGGATAAATCTACGTGGAAAGAATATACCTACCACAATGTTACCTTAAGGAGTATAAAATTCAAGGTTTTTTTGGTTTGAGAAAACTTCATTTAAAATGATCAGTTATTTCTGACATAATAAAAACCAGGTTTAAACAGGTTTTGTGGTGAATTTAAGCAACTAAGACACTTGTTTTTTTTATTTATGTGAGAAAAAACTGAGAACCCGAAGTAAAAAAAAAACACACACACATGTAGAGAAAGCATATTCCCAGTGAAGAACCCCTCTAAGATCACTGGGAGCCTCGCAGATCAGATCAGGTAGGTGCTAGTCATAAAGCCTATTTGAAGTTAAGATACATTGACAAACAGATCACCAGACAGCAACTGTACTATAATGATAGAAATCTTGTATGGCATGTGTCTGAACTCGTTCACTTCAGTTCTTACAACCAGAGATCCACTCATGTTGTTGTTGAGATTAGGATCAATAACCCAAACATTAGAAGAAGTGTCCTCGCCTTCATGTATGCATGCTCTGTGATTGGGACTCGCACATTCGGTTCAGCCAAGCTCTCCTTAATAGTTTTTTTTTTTTTTGAAAAGTTGCATCAAATCACTCAAATTAAAGCATCGCCAAACTCAAAAGATTTAAAACTAAAAGGAAAAAATTCTGACCTTACCTGACTCAATCTCTTCTTGATCTATTATGAAGTTATATTTAGTCTGCATGAGTGAGACAAGTCAGTTTTCTTTAGACATACTAAAAAAATCAGTTTTGTGTATTTAACAGGGACAGAGAGAGAGCAAAGAGGAAAAAAGAGAGAAAGAGTGGAGTAGTAGTTGGGAATGATGACAGCACTGAGAAGATGCATTCTGACAATACGACTGTTTGTTGACTGCAGAAAGACGTCACACTTCAGACCCACACACTTACATACCAGACAGACCAACAAACAAGAGCTTCTATTCACGCACACTGACTCACAAACAAACTCTTCTCTAATATAAGATGCATATTACCTCATGATATGTTATATATAAAACCAAAAGTTTAGTCCTAAGCAAGCGTTTCCAACAGAGGTAACAATAGCAAACCTAACAAATTGTGTTCATCCATTATCTTTTTTTAACCCAGTGAAAGATTCTTTACACTGGTAGTAGTTCCCCAAAGCAACTCAAGCAAATGTATGCTTTTGTGTAATTTTCCTTTGAACATTTGTAGCGACCTAATTTTGATTTTGGCTCTGTTTAGATAACTAACCATATTTTGTATTGTAAAATGCAGTTTAGGAGGTACAAATAAATAAAACAAAAAACTAGTAGAAATTAGTGTTTAACAGTCACTATTTTAACTAAGTTCAAATCAATAAGATAAAAGCATTTTGTACTTTAGATCAATCTGTCAGTTATCAAAGTTTGCTGAACATGTTGGGAAGGTTACATTTGGAAGGGTAATATAGTAACCATTTAGTCAATTTAAAAGTGAAACTTCTTAAGTTTAAAGCTATTAGCTATATTTTCAATGTAACCAATAAAAGGTCAACACATTTACTGACCAGACATATGAATCAACAAAGCAATTAATTTATTTTTCCCACTTCCAGTTGTATAAAGTGTGTACACTTGAGCTGTGTCTTAACTACTCTAGAAATAATGTTAGAAATTACCTGCACTGGATACATTTTTTATAATGACAAGCAGTCCTGAAAATATGATTAATAGCAGCATAATGTAGCAATAAAGAAGCTTACAACACACATGTAATGTTATGTTTGTAGTTATATTTGTGTATATTCAAAAATGATACTTTGATGATAAGTTTATAGAAAGAACCTAAAGTAGAAAGACCTCTATGAACTACATGGTTCTAGCTGCATTTAAACTTTTATAAATTATGAAGTTTATAAAAGTGGGAGGATTCCGATAATCTACATTTTCTCTCTTCTTCCTGTATGTTTTTGCAGCATTAAAATGTAAATGCTTTGAAGCATTTTAGAGATAGTGAAAGTGACCAGTTGGCCAGATATGCAGTGACCCATACCTGGAATTTGTGCTCAGCATTTATCCCAGTGTTCACACACACACACACAGCAGTGAACAAACACACCGGGAGCAGTAGGCAGCCATGGCTGTGGCGCCGAGGAACAGTCGAGAAACTGGCGTCTTGCTCAAAAGCACCACAGCTGTGGTTGTTGAAGATGGAAGAGTAAGTGTCATTACTCACACCACCTTCAACTGGGGATCGAACCGGCGACCTTCCCAACACAAGACAATCTACTTATCCACCAGACCACAACTGCCAACAACAAAAAGCTGAACATTTTCGACGAAGTGCTGATAAGATGTACATGTAAATCAGGCATCATCCACTTTTGGTGAGAACACACAGTCACACATGCTTATATATTAGACTTGTTCAAATTAAATTTACCAGTTAAACAATAAAAACACAACATGCATGTCAAAGAAAACATTGTTTGCTTTGTACATTTCTGGTTATCTAATTGAAAAGGAACATGATCATTTGGTCAAAAAAAGAACAAGAGCATAAATACAAAATTTTGAGTAGGTACAAGAATGCGTTATATCTACTACCATGTTTAAAATGAAGACATTGAAATCAATTAAAAATAATAAAGTAAATATAGTGGATGCTTCATGTTGCAAGCAGGTAAATCTTTAATGGAAATGCCTTGAAAAATGTAATATTATCTCTGTGGAAAATGTGTTCTCATGACATGCCTAGCTAGAACAGTTCAGTTCTATACAAACAGGTTTTTACATGGGGCATTTAAGAAACAGACTCAAGGCCCTAGTACCTATTTGAATAATTGGAGTTTCATAAAGTAGAGAAAGGCGCTGCTGTTTGGAAGAATATAAATAATACATAGTAAGCAAAGCAGCAAATACAAATGTATAGTATGTAAAATATAATGTAAAATTATGGTGCAAATATAAGAACATTAAAGAAACAAAAACATTCATGTTTCTTACAACATATATCCATCTTCTTGTCGGTTTAGTCCCTTTATCAGGGGTTCCAACAGCGGAATGAACTGCTAACTTATCCAGCAATTTTTTTATGCAGCGAATGCCCTTCACCCACACCCACAATTTTGGTTATGCCAATCCTCAATTCACCTGTACTGCAAGTCGTTGGACTTGGAGTAAACCCACACAATCACAGAGAGAACATGCAAACTCCACACAAAAATGCCAACTGACCAAGCCGAAGGCTCGAACCAGCAACCTTCTTGCTGTGCAACGGCCAAGTTACCCACTGCGCCACAGTGACACCCTTTGTTATAGAAATTACTTTAAAAAACGTTTTTCCTATAAGAGAAAGATACTTGACTGCCCTGAGACATACGTTCTCATCATGAATATAAGGTGTGAGGCTTCTGCACATATTTAGTGTTAACTTGTGCTGAACCTTTGGAACAGAACAACAACAGAAACCAAAAGCACAACAAATCAATGGTCAAACGCTTACACACCTGCAAACCGACTGTTGGCACGGCGGCGGGAGGGCGACACCAGCTCTTTGACGATCTGCAGCACTTGCATGATCAGAAGGGGAGTGAGGGTAAGGCGTTGTTAAAAGGTATGACTGACGGCGTGGCCAGAGTAAGACAAGGTTCAAAAAGCACCATTCTTTTACCAATCAATAACAAAATTACTAAGAAATGAAATGATACGTTCACTGAATGAAAAGTATTGGCTCAACCATTTCATTCAAAACTTTGTAGCGACTTCTGTCAAAGGAGCCTTTGGTTGTTTTACAAACATTGGACTTAACATTTCTTTATTCCCAAATCACATTAAAATTTGTCCAATTAAAAAGCAGTATTTTCATCCAGAGAGCCTCCATATTAAAGGAAGTAAGTTGTAGTCCCAATTATGGTTTCCTTTATCCTTCAAAACAGATCCTTAAGCAGCTTCTGTCAACAAGGCGAATCAAAGCACATCACTAATTCATTACTCATGAATTAACCAGGCAATGTACTTGCTAAACATCCAGAACAGACTCAGTCTTCACAAACAGCATAGAATCCACTCAAAAGCAGCGTTGAAGGTTATAAACAGAAAAGTCCTTGCAGAATTTGCTTTCCTCCAGGTCCTAGAGGTCCAATCATAAAGGTCTGGGATGAAATCCATCTTTCTTTCTCACTCCCATATCTCAGTACTCGTCTTCCACACACTCATCCATCCTTTCCTTTCCTTTCCATTCATAGTTTATCGTTCTCTTTGCAGAAACTGTCCACTTCTCCCCTGTAAGCACACTGTGTTTGTGGGTCATGAAATGGAGAGCGCATCTGAAAAAAAGTGGCTGCAATTCCCCTCTTTTGCAGTCTCTGGTATCCAAATCAATACAGCCATGACAAGCGGTATTGCGCGACTCTGCTCTCTCCCTCTCTTCACCTCTACCGCTCTCTCTCTCTCTCTCGTTTATTCTTCACAGCCCAGCTCACCACTGTCACACACGTTCCAGCTTTAAATTAGAGAGCATCTGTTACAACAGCCCCTCCCTTCATGGCTCTCTTTTTCTTTCTTACTCTCTCACTTTTCTCCTCTGCTTGTCCTTTTCAGGATATCATATGTAAATACTTGTCTCATCCTGGGAAAATAATGCTTTTGACCAATTGGCATGAGAGATTAAAAAGTAAAATCAAAATCAAAGATAATTGTTTTGTTCATCTTTTAAACCATAACGCACCACATGCCCACCTCCAAGCATGCTATCCATCTACCTTTACCGTTCACAGTGCTTGGGCTCAGTCAAGGACAGTGTTTTAGCTTGACTCACTTCTACTCTGTATCCATTCATGTGAGCACAAAGGCATCAAGCACATGTAGCCTCAGTTGTAATTAATCTCTAAATGATGGCCTCATTTGGACCTAATTACCCATCTAGCCACAGAATTGTGATAAAAGCATCCAAAATACAAAACAGTCTGATGCCATAACATAACCGGTGCTTGCCAAAAAATGTTTAAAACACAAGAAGCATTTGGCTTGATTTAACCATCACAGAAACAAAGCTACAGTATTACACAATGTCTTTTGGATCAGGGATAATCTTTCCTTAAGAATTGATAGATCTTAAGTTAGAGGGAGTTTCTGGGGTACTGTTACAATCTCCCTTTGGGAATTGATGGGGATGGTGTTGGTGTAAGCCTTTGCAGGACAAGTCCAATATTCTTTTGAGAATTGATGGGTCTGGTGTTGGATTGAGTCCTAGGGCAACTGGTTCAGTCTTTATATGATAATTGATAGGTCTGATGATCTAGGGTGCATCTCTAAGGGTACTGGTTTAATCTCCCTTTTGAAATTGGTGAGTCTTGTGTTGTAGCTATCTTTGGGGAAAGAAACAATAGGTGTTGTGTTACAGTAAGACTTTTGTGTACTGTTTCAATCTCAAAAGATAGTTGATGGGCCTGGTGTTAGTGAAATATTTCCAGAGACTGCTTCAATTAATTATTTGAAAATTATTGGTCTGGGGTTAATCAAAGCCTTTGGGTTACAAGTATTTACACGGTAAATATATAAGCATGTATTTACGATGAGTTATTGGTTAAGGCCAAAGAAAATATTGGGCCAAGCTTGTAAACCAAATACACAAATTCAGTTAAGGGAATTCAACTAGTTGTTTTACAAGAGAAAATATGTATTAAACAGAAATCAGAACCAAGAGGTCATTTCTCTTCTTTTTTTGTTTTAAAGTAAGTCTTGATCTTGAGAATAATAATTTCTCCAGCAATATTTCTCACTCAGTGTCGAAAATAATAGACTTTTGTTGATGAAGCATTGTTGATAATTTGATAATGGTGCTGGTATTACAAAACTTGAAAGGGTGCAAGTGCATCCTTCGACTGAGTTCAATAATGAATGGTGGAGCATGGACATATTTGAGGGAGGCACAGCCACATCCTAAAGCACCTCACTGTGATCAGAGCATGTGATGAAGATGGATCATAATCTACCTCTCAAAATGCTCAGCATGATCTTCCTCTCTTTTGTTCCTGCTATACATGGAGGATAAAAACCAATAAGGGAAAGATAAAAAAGGTATGTCATATCCTGATTAGTACCCTTCATTTCTGAGGTAATGTTTTGTTTTATTTTTTTAAACGAATGGAATGTTCAGGCATTTATATATATATATATATATATATATATATATAGATGCTCATGTTGAGGATCCATGTTAAATGACAGCATAGTTATATAGAGAACTGTAGACAACTGCAAAAAAGGTTCACCAATTATTTAGGGAACTGAATGAAGGTAAAGAGGAATTTAAAAGTAAATAAGGGTAATTTCACCACAGTGCACCTTTGAGTTTGTGTTGGTTTATAGCGTAGCATAGTTTCGGAAAGTTGCTGTAAATGATCGTTACAAGCTTGTTACGTTTAAGTGTTACTCAAAAAATGGCTTTGCATATATATATATATATATATATATATATATATATATATATATATATATATATATATATATATATATATATATAATAAATCACAAAACATAGCATTGTATTACATTTATGGTGTCCATTACACTTGTCAAAAGGTACTTAGTGGGTTTCAAAGGATATCAATTCCTTTATGCTAAAGAGCTGTATGCATAAAAGTAACATATTCTCAATTACATTTCCTCTCCTACATGTAAAGATCCACCACTACCACTTGTCAAGATTAGAGCTCCAACCAGCCCAGTCCTGCTGCTTTTGTGCTCAGCAAAAGGGCACAGGATCCATTTCCTGATGTTCCACTGTTTACCATGAAATGTAATCGCATTCCAGCATGGCTTCCTTCCTATGATCGTTCATCTGAAGAGATTACAGTCACACTCTCACCATGAACATCTGGCCAAATGTCACATGATGGCCATTTAGTTTTTAACAGGGTCTTCTAAAAACACAAAAAAATAATCTAGTGATTTAGAAATTATGTCAAGTTAAGTCCAATAGGAAAAAACATTGTGCTTCTGTCTGCCCCTAATTAAATGTTAATCTGGTGAACAGTGGCAACCAATTAGAATAAATAAATAAATATAATAGAATAGGGCAGAATATCCTGAATTAATAATATACATTTCTATTAGCATTCACCAGACATCTTATGTTGTGTGATCCATAAAAGCAATCTTCTGTTGGCAGCTGGCAAAGCCATCTAGTGTCACAAAACATTAGCAATCACATCAATCATAAACTGAAAGCATATCTTTCATAGATTAAGAAACATGCCATGCTGAGGGGAGGAAATGACACTGCATCTTTCTTTGTTTTTAGACCCCTTCGTTTGATTTCACTCTCTTACTTCACTTCCTCCCAGATGAGTCATTTCTCTCATTAGTCTGACCACTCACGGGGGTCTGAGCAGGGGGTAATGAGGGTAATTATCTCTGTGAAACACGTGTGAAGACACATGCTGAGTCCCAAATGCCATAATTCTATTCTATAAATAAAATTATTCTATAAATAAAAAAATTAGTTGAGCGGAGAAAAGTGGGTCTGAATTAAAATATGAAGAAAAAGTAGGCAAAAAGTCCAAAGAATACTTTCAAACCCCTTTAGAGCACAGGATTCAAAGAAAGACTAAATAAAGCATAAATCTGACTGCAAATTACTATTGTGTAACCAGTTTTAATTGTGTAAAAATATTTAACCAAAACAAGTTGACAGTAGCATCAACTTGAGTGGCAGAGGAGCTTTTGACGTTTCATGCTGTCTGGTTTGTTGTAAAAATCAAAATTACTTTAAAAGGGCAGCTTTGTAGGTCTCAGGAGGAGGGTCTCATATTTCCATGTTGGTTCAGAGTGGTGACCACATCGAACCGTGTACCCACGACTGGTCTATGAATATCTACCGTGAGACTGCTTTTGCGAGATTTTGTTGTTTTCTTTGATGTGATGAAGAGCTTCTGAAAGAGACTCCATGTGGTTTGCTGCCAATTAGTGTTTGTAGTTATAAGTCCATTTATTCATAAATTAATACATAACTAAATAATCAAATCTGTCCTATTTTAATAGATTCACATGTCAATGACATATGTCAAAATAACTAATATTTGAGTTTTTAAAGTTGTTAGCAATGATATTGTGATATTTGCCATGAAGCAATATGGTAACCAATAAAAAGAAGAATGCAAATTATTTTGTACTGGTTATTTTTTATCATCGCAAAGTTGCAAAACAAAAAATCTTTCTATCAAGCTAAAAATAAGAATAATTTAATTGCACATTGCCACTGTGGTCTCTAAACTGGAAAGTCAATGTGACTGATGAAGGTTGGTCATGTAATGCAGACAATTTATCATAGTCTGTACAAACTTGATTAATTTCAGTAGTTTTTAGACACCGCTATGCTTTAAAACAACAAGGTCGAGCAAGTGTCAGAACAGTCAGTGCTCCTCAGGCAAAAATAAATAAATAAAAATAAGCCATTGGCTGAAATTAGATCGGAAACAAAATGGCTAATAAACAGCCTGGGATTGGGTTGTTTGGTTATACTGTCTGAAAAACTTCCCTGAGAATGGAACAGTCAAACATTATTGTTTGATTGCCTATTGCAGGAACTTTGTCATTGCTGTTGGTCTTTGTGTGATATCTCTATTTCTGTATGTAGAGATTGATGTTGAAGATGAAGATGAAAGAAGAAAGACCAAGAGGTAAGGGACTAAAAGGGAATGTGGATAGCTACAGAAGTAATGTGTGTTACTGTCTGACAGCAGAATTGTTGAAATTTGACCACTGGAAAAGTTCACACACCAACAGAAGTGAAGACCTTTCCTGACTCAACCACAGTGCTTTAGTTACTGTCAGTCATTGTTAATGGTGTAGCTGATTACAGAAAAAAAATATTTCGAGAGGGAATTTTTGAAAAAAATCTTATCAAAGATAACTATTTTTGATAAATTACAAGAGCATTGAAACAAAAGCTTTTGAGACACCCTTTTAGTAAAATTCAAATCACTGTGTATGGGAGAAATCATTGAGTTTAATTTTAGTAACATATTTTAAAGCTACAACCTGGATTTATTGAACCTTCAAATTATATTTTCAGTTTGATGGGTGTTTCCCACAATAGCTTCTAAGACATGGTTTCATCACTTCAGAGCATCGGGATTGCTTGTATTGGCACTGTAAAGAAATTATTGTTTAGGTTCGAACCCATGTTAATTTAGAAACTTGGCTCGGTTCATTAGGTCCAGAAGAAAAAAAAATACATTGCTCTTTTTTAACCAGTACTGAATTCGCCAAAGACCATTACATTGCACTAATCAGGTACAGCTGTCACCAAAAATATAAACATGGACAAAGATTGTGCTAATGATAAAAAAAAGCACTTCATGCTCTGAAAAATGTTTTATTCTCAAGTAAATTAAACCAAAAACATTAATTCAATAATTTGCTAGAGCATTTGCTGCACCAAATACTGCAGTTCAATAGAATCCATGTCACATGCTGTTTACTGGTTTGATGTGGACTCCCCAGGGGACAGTATGTAAGTTTGTAATCCAGTTAAATCTCTCAACGTGGCAGCTGACCAATCCAATCGGCCCATTATCACCACAGCAACTACACGCTATTAAATACTCTGCTCCTAAAACACGCCATCTGTGAAGTTATACGTCAAGCTCTTAGAAAGCCCTGTCCTTACAGGAGCTCACTAAAGTATCGAGAACGATTCCTTTTAATAAGATTCCCATCAAGATTACACCGACCTTAAAAAAAAAGACGATTTTTTTTGGGCTATGCATCTGTAAACGAAGGAGTGGTTTAATGATTTCATAGAGGATCTGATCTCTCATCTGCTGATGTGCCTGGCTGTTTGCTAGCACATGACTTTATTTTAATATCTCAAAATATGGGGGGTTGATATGTTGCCAATGAAGACATAATAAAATATATTTGTGGAAAATTTTGTCATCCAAAATAGTGTATCAGTTTAAGTTTACTTGACCTAAAATATTTCAAATTAAGTGTCGCTGTAGTAAAAAACAAAAACAAACATGGCAAGTTTCACTTTAAATACTTAGTTAAATATCAAATACTTATTTTAAGAAGGAAATAACATATATTCTTATCTACTAATAAATTTGCTATAGTGATATTAAGGGTACTTATTTTCTTTTTGTATTATCTGATAACAGCGCAACGTTCAAAACTGTTCAAGTTCTTGGTCCTAATTCTAGACTTGGCATAAATATAAAAGCATTTGATCAGCAATCAATACACTAATACAGTGATACCTCAAGGTATGAAATTAATCTGTTCCGGGGTGTTCTTTTTATGCAACATTTTTTCCAAGCCACACAGAAACAATACTAAAAATGGAAAAAAACATTGAAAGCCAGAGAAAAATGAACTAGGACTCTTCAATCCTTAAAAGTACACATTATAAATCTAATAAATAATAATAAAGCAATACAAAACTGAAAAAAGGTAAGTGTTATTATTTGTCATCTAGTGATGTGATGTGGCAAAGTGTCAGAGGAAGTGGTAGTGGAGGAGAACGAATGGTAGTCGAGAAGAGCCATGGCCATGAAAAACATAGTTTGCTGAAAATGCAACAAGGAAATATTCATTAATTTAAGATACCAACACATAACCGAAAGCATGCATGAAGAGATAGAGAGAAGATGTCATGGGGCATCAGGCAACCCACAGGAGAACAGGACACTACACACGAACACACAGCATCAGGGCTGTAACTGACCAATAGGAGAACAGGATACTACACATGAACAAGCAATATTAGGGCTGGAACTGACCAATAGGAGAATAGAACATTTGGTGGCGCTTTGAATGCAGTCATCTGATGTCCAGTGTTCTCTTCTGCCTGAATTTCAAATGTCGAATATGTATTTCTTGTGGACATTTTTCGTATCTTTCATTTTTTTTCGCATCATAAATCAAAATATTCTTTGCATGGCCTTTCGTATCATGAATTTTCCGTAATGTGAAGCATTCAAATCTCAAGGTACCACTGTATAATCTTCTCGACTTCTCGAAATTTATAAAATACATAAAAATGTATTGTCCCAGTATTTTTGTAAACATTAATATCCCAAAAATATCACATCACATTCTGCCCAAATTGTGTTTGTACAATTACTGCAAACATATTCTGCAAAACGAAGTTTGATTTCATTCAAAATTAAACTAAAAATAAGATCACAACAATGATCTAGAACATGGAATATGGCAATTGGGTAACACATTACTCGTCCAGTGCAATTGTGAAGGCACTGCTTAGGTAAATTTTTTAGGCTGTTAAAAAAATATATATATATAAAATAAAAACCCCAACAGCACCTCAATAATACTCCCATATGGAGATTTTATAAGGTGTCCTACTAGCTCAGCAATCTTCAAATGTTTCCTTTAACTGGAATGTTCTGTACATTGTAATGTTTTATCAACACATCAACTCTCAAAGCAATGTAAAAACCACAGTAAATACACTGGATTTCAATATATCAGCCAAAACCTTGTCGGCCCACAACAACATAATATGCACTTTGCACAAAACATATTTCACTGCTGGATTATCCGTTATTACCTTGGTTAGATCTAAAAGTAGCTTTTTTACAAATCTGCGAAAGAAGTCTGCAAAAGTTTGAATCAACTCAACTCACTCATACTGTGCTGCTGGAGGTTTTTCTGTGAGTTTGGTCCAGGTGAGCTTCTTCTCAAGAACTGATCTCCACAAGGCACTCATGACCTGCACACATTCAACACACACATCATTACTGACAACACATCGGCAGCTTAAATTCAAACAGCTTTCGCGGAAGCAAGACACTAAAACCTCTTATTTCAATCAGGAGAAAAATCTCACTACAAAAAGAGCATTCCAGTGAGCCAGCAGAAATCACAGAAACATCATCTTCAAGAGAACGTATATAACATTACAGCATCAAAATAATATGTGATCTAACGATTGTATGCAGAATGTTCAAGCAGATCATCCACATAAAATCCATGTCAGTGTATTTGTACTACTATTGCTGACATTTTCAGCAATACATCCCTATAAGGTCAACAAATGACAAAAGAACTATAGTACTACCAGCTTGCTCAGTGCTCGAAGGGTAATCATGATCTTGAAGTCGATCCAAAAATACTCTAACCAAATTTAAAGTGTCACTAATTAGAGCTTCAATCAAGTAAGCAAATTGAGTTGAGTCTAAACATTGAAGCATGACCACTTTAATAAGTTATGCATAATGACTGAGGAGCATATTAATAGGCGTATGAAAGACATATGATTGCAGAAGTGTAGTAAGCAACAAGATCCAATCATGGCATACACTGAAGACAGAGCTTGCATTTACTTAAAACACAGACAGCCACAGAGAGACAGAGAGTCTGAGCAGCAAGCAGAGTTTCTTGTTTAGGGTTTTTTGTGACATGTAGCATGTTAATGCTAAACTCTGACATAACGATTGATTGTAACTTTGACTTGAGAAATCCTTTAGCATGTTTTAATAAGGACGTCAGTTTTTACTAAAACTCTTAAATGATTTATTGTGTTATACAGGTACAAGTAGTAATCTATTAAAATCTTATATAATATACTTTTGAACATGGCTCTTTTAAGTTGAATATGATGGAGGTTTAAAAGGTTTAAAGATGTGTTGGGGTTACTTTGTGACTTCTGACTGTGTAAAACGGAGGTGAGTAAGGTCTTTGCTAGTGTGCCAACCCTGTTTCAAAAGACAAGCAAGTAGTTTTAAAGAAGCCAAGAGGAGCTTCAGGCTGGTTGCATGAAGGTTGGAGCGAGGCTCCATGCCTATCCCTGTTGTAATGGGTTTCATGAAATTTGATGATTACTAAAAATAAATAAGGGTACAGCATAGTAGCCTGTGTCAGAAAGCAGCACCAGATGGTTTTCCAGCACTTTCATGATGCAAAACATACTTGGACAACTGGACAATGAGTAAACATGTGAATCCTCGGAGTACCTGTGGAGAAATCTCCAAACAGCAGTTGGGAGAACGCATCAAATGTGAATGACCAGTAGTAGGACACCAAATATGAATGGTCCATAATTGCACTAGAGATTGGTTGGAAACTTTCATTGCTACAGGAAGTGATTAGTTATGTTTCTTTAAACAAATATTAAACTAAGGGTGCCAGTAAGTGTGTTCTGTCTGTTTATGTGTACTGTGTGAATTTGGTCGGGTATCATTTTCTGTTTTTCAGGTGCGAACAAAACTATTACACACATGAATACCAAAACACTAGAATTTCGGCCAGAATTGCAAGCGTGCTAATGTTTTGCCTATGACTGTATAAATGAAAACAATGAGATTGCTGATCATTAATCTGATAACTCATGAAAGTAACATTAAACCATGGAATTTACCGCTTAAACCAACCAAGCAGAAAGAGAAAAATACAAGCTTTTTTTTTTATATAGTCTTTTACATAATGTAAAAACGTATCTCCCAGCCATCCCAAACACACATATTGATGTTATCAGACAGACCATCATGGCACAATGTCAGAGAGCAAATGTGTATTCCCAACCTTCCTGCCTTTTCCTTATTGCCCTTGTCTCCCTCCTCCATTTAAGGTGACTAATAATCCCTTTTACAGCCCAGTGGTCCCCCTTTCCCATGTCGGAGTAATGATCACTTTCATTGTGTAAGAGAGTGTGGATGAGAGCAATGGAATGGCAGCAGGAGCAGCTAATGACTGTAATAAAATGATGCAGACTGGGTGGAGGTGACAGGAAATAATAAGGCTCGAGATTAGAGCAGAAATCAGATCTCGCCCATCACATATTTGTGTGATGAGCAAACTGGCAGTTTATTGCAAGGAAAACTCACAAAAATGTAAAATAAACATATTGTTTACTTTGTTTTCAAACATACTGGTCTCGTAAAATGGGACTACAATATGACCATATGGTGCCATAGGAGGGGTGTGGTATAAAAACTGCGTCACTGTTAGAGGCACAATTAAAAATTTCCCTCATTATAAATACGTTGTATGGAGTTGTTTAGTCTTACGTTACATGCCACTTGTGGGACTTGGTGCTCATCTCGCCCATTAAAACAAATGGGGAAGGGAGAAGTTCACTTGGACTCTCACTTCCATTTTTCTACATGACTGGTAATCGACAGCCTTTGTGAGCTAATAATGAAAGTTACAGATCCCTTCTCCATTTCATAGGTAGGATGAGCATTAAGCCCCAGAAGTTGCGAAGTGACAACATAAATAAATATCCTGACTGACATAAAAAATGAAAAAACAAATAAATTTTTCCCAGTTCATTTGATTATAAACTATCCCCTATGTCAACAACAACAGTTCATAAGTGCTTTACATTTGAGCACAACAGTGTTGGGTGCAGAGCATCTGGCTGGTTGTTAAAATCTAGGGGATTCAATTTATGACTGGATGAAGAACGATAAGGGTTTGTTTATTCCCATTTTATAGTTGCCAGAAAATAATAACTATCAACAATTGCATTTTAATGCCATCTCCCGGATTGTATTGTTTGAAAAAAATCTGTTTTATATTTTAACTTGAGTTACTAGTTTAAGGCTATATTAAAAACAGAAAATCCATTTAATCCATCATTTTAGTTTGTTTAGTAAGAGTTACCATTTGATGTCACCGTTGTAATCAAGGGGTGACTCCTGCTCAAAGGACAGCTTCAGGCAGGGATTTACGTGAGGAAATAGAGCTCACGCTGAACGATAAGAGGTGAGCAGCACGATTGTACTGATGTTTCAAACTCGTTTGAGTGGAGCTTAGCCTAATTCTGAAGCATTTCAAACTCTGACTTGCAAATGTACAGTAAATCACACAAGAATATATTCACAACAGATCTTTTCAGGTGTAGAATTTTTATATCGAGCAATATAAACTGGGCCTTCCTCTTCTTTCAGTTAAGATCTGATACAGTATAAGTGTGATCGTGTTGATTTTATTCATTGAATAGTCTTATTTCAATGTTTACTGTTACTAAATAAAACAATAAAACTAGTAGCAATAACAGTATTATGGAACACAAATTCTCAAAAAATGCACAAATTATCTCATAAATGTTAACTATATATTCAAACATCTATCTATGGTGTCTTGGTATAAATCTTATCTAATCTAGTCTATACATGATTTATTTGTTTTATCAAGGAAATTCACATTGGCTATGAATGTGAGAAATTAGGTTTTTGAGTGTCAATATAACTTTTAATTTAAGCCACTACTTAAATGTTGTAATCCTGTGAACACCACTTTATTGAAAAAGGAAACTCTTTGAAAATCTAAAATTGTCCCTCAAAGTTAAGGATTCAACTGTTTTGTCAGTATCAATGTATGTACGCATATTAAGTTTTAGAAGGCATATCTGTAAAGAAGTATAATAGTTTTGCACAGTAAAATATGATGCAACAAAATATGGTATAACAAAAACCTTCCTTACCAAATTGAACTTAGTCATTGAATGTTAATTCTAAGAATGTTTCTCCGTGGATGTGAATACTGCTAACTGGGATTGCATAACTTTTTTCAGCACAAAGTCTTTTGTTTTAGTTTTTAAATCCCATAATCATAAATAAAGGTGGAGAGAAAGCACATATCAAACCCAAAGCTCAAATAGGAGACCGGTAGCGCTAAAGTCAAAGAAGAGTGAGAACTGTGCAGTGGCTGATCTTACACTGGGATTACTGCCACCATCTGCTCAAATCTCCAGCTAGGCAATCAATGGTAAGAAACTGGAAGAGGGAAAACTATCTGAGTGAGGGTGACCTTCAAGAGATCAGTAGAGCAAAACATGACAATTCTGGCTTCATTTCCTCTTCCACTGCTTGAGCCAATTCCAAAATTCTTCCAGATTCTTTCCTCTATACAGAATGCAAAACAAGACATTTAAAGAAAGCTCAAACAAATTATTTATGTATTTTAGCTGTGCTGAGCTAATTTAACTCAATCTAAATTGTTAACATTATTTTGTGCTAACATTGTACGTTGGAAACACTTGAAAGTACCAAGACACAAATATCTATTTATCCATCCATCCATAAAGTCACCGACCTTGGCATTACTATTGATTCTCTGATTTTAAACTGGATAAAGAAGTCAGCTTTTTATCATCTGCAGCCTTTATCTAAAATTAAGACGTTTTTATTTTTAAAGACTTTGAGCAAGTGAGGCATGCTTTTATCTCTTCATGTCTGGACTACTGTAATGCTCTCTACACTGAGATAATTCACAAGATGCTTCATAGCATTCAGTTAGTCCAGAAAGCATCAGCTCGTCTTTTAACAGAAACCAAAATGAGAGACCCCATCACACCAGTTTTAGCATCCTTGCACTGGTTGCCAGTACATTTAACGATTTATTTAAAGAATTTACTTTTTGTTTTTATGGTTTTAAACAGACTGGCTCTGAACTCATCAAGATATATACTCCTGCATATTCTGTGAGATCAGAAGGTCAGCTCCAGCTGGTGGTTCCAAAGAAGAGACTTAGACGACAACTACGGGCGTTTTTTGTGGTGGGACTGAGATTGTGGAATGCGCTGCCTCCTCTTGTTAGAACGACTCGATTAGTAAAATGTTTTAAGTCTCGACTTAAAACCCATTTTCACTCTTTGGCTTGTGTATTTCAGTGTTGTATATTTTGTGTCTTTTGGTGTGTGTATTTTAGTTTTGCTTTGTTGTATTGTGTTTTATCTGTTTTAGTCACCTTTTAATCGCAATGACAAGACAAACTTTTTTAAATATATAAATGTAAAATGTTAATAATTAATGTTAATAACGAATTTAACTATAAGCTGTATCGTCCTCTGTTGACTCCATAACTTTGCAAGTGGCACAAGGTTGGCAATATCACTGAGCAGGCGAAAATGTATTTTACTTAAATTTTATTGTTCAACACCATATTTATTACTTCTTGACTAATATTGTTTAACACTAATCTGAACTTATTTTTATTTTAGGCAGCATACCTTGACAGTGGACACGCGTACATGCCAACACACAAAATAGACAAGAGACAGAGAAAATAGTATTAACCTACCTGCAAGGTTCTGTCCCCATACAACTTGCTGTTCCATTAGTTTGCGAGCGTTGGATGTACTATGTTTTAGGTGCCCAACAATTTTGCGACA
This sequence comes from Danionella dracula, assembly GCA_900490495.1. Lineage (NCBI taxonomy): Eukaryota > Metazoa > Chordata > Actinopteri > Cypriniformes > Danionidae > Danionella > Danionella dracula. Next base: position 12,843,348 of record UELW01000334.1, read on the forward strand.
ATTAGCTAGCACACTTCCTAATCCACTGCCGTGAATGGAAACCTAACAGTTCGGTGCACTATGTGGACCGTGCAGGACAGGTGTTCACATGGAAGTAACATTAGTCTTGTGGCAGCAAACATATTACGAGCACAGAAAGTTTGCTTTAACTTGTTCTTGTTTTTTGCATTCTCTCGCCACATCGAGACAATAATTCACGCATGTCTCCGCGTACTGTCGTTCCTAAGTTTTAGACACAGTTAGAGTGAGGTAGTTGTCATTGCTCACAGAAGGCCGTCGGTCCCCCATGAGAGTGATGTGTGTCGTGTGTTATGATGTATTCATCCTCCATGCCTTTTCATCGTCATACAACGTGCATGCGTTTTTTCATACTTAATTTAAAGCACGACGGCCACAAAAGGAAACAGGAAAAACTGCAACTGCATTAATTGCATTTATTTTTTTTACATGTTAAAAACACACATCCTCCCACTCACATACTCTCGGACAGGAAGTAATCTTTCCCTATCTGTGAGCTAGACTGTTACACTGTCCACTGTTGCAAAACACCAGTTATCTGGGCATAAACTGAAGCCTCCTCTCTTAGACTTTGTAAGCAATTTAGTACTAATATCTAACATTATAGCAGATATTTATTTTAGGGTTATGTATACGTGTTCCTTTAGGAAACTACATACTCAACGTAACCACTGCTTATAATCTGAATAAGTACGTACGACCAAGTGAGCATAAATCCTAGTACTGTCTGGTTTTGAGCCAAGCCGGCGCACTGTGCCAGTGAACATCAATAGAAGCACTCTCAGTGCCAGAACAGAAGCTCAGGAATGAGGAGGTTCGAGAGACCTTTGCAGCAGAGCTTTATAGTGGGTTTGAGTTGCATTACATCACCTTTTCATTATTTATTAGTTAGTACTCAAATAGCTTTTGACCTTAAATGCATGTCCACCTGTTGGATACTCTCAAAACCAAAAAAGGAATTTCCAAAAGGGGAATAATTTTAAGGTGAACAAACTGTAAAGTTCAAAATGTTGAGTAATCTTGTTTTGCAAAATAATACTCATAAACTTAAGTAATCATTTCATTAAGCTGTGTTTATAGTAGCCAAAAATCTCACCTGCACTGTCTCAATGTAACAAACAAAAAGATGAGTCATGTACTATTTGTCATGTTAAACTTTGCCATATCCTGCTTTGTCTGGGTCTTGGGAAAGTTCTTCAGTTACAATGATTGCCCACACTAATGCCCAGTACAGATCTGTCTGATGTACCCACACTGAGAGCCTTGCTGCAATCTGTTGTCATGGCACTTCCTCCCACACACTCTCGGACAGGAAGTGATCTTTCCCTATCTGTGAGCTAAACCGGCAAGTTCCTCTTGAGCTCTCCTCTTGCGAACAGCATTGGGGAGAGATAGTGTTGCTAATTTGTCACTAAGTAAAATTCTTCAGAGAGGGAGTTTCAGGCTTCTTAAATAAACAAATTTTTAATTCACAAATAATTGAATTAGTTTACATGTACTAAAACAAAGACTGTATGTCTTAGTATTAACTTTGCTTAGCCATTCAGAATAATGTGAAGTTAGAAATGAAAATTTGAATTAGCATGCTTCACTCTGCATAATAAAGAGAGAATTGCCAACAAATAAAGCATATGTATTATAAGCAATTAATAAATTATGCATTGTATCAATATATTATTAAGTGCTGTACAACTAAAAGATAATTGTGTCTGGATGATAATGCAAAGTAAAGTAGGAACACAATCTGATAAATTTAAATTAATTGTGAAATTGTAAAAGAAACAATCTCAAACTGAGTTGCCCAATTCAAATAAATCTGTAGCTGCTGTACAATGATCCTTGAATGAAATTGTTGTAAATATGTCTTTTTATTACATTCTATTACTTTAAACATCAGACACTCACTAAAACAGAACACAAAAGTGATGAGTACTTCATCACCAACAGAAGCTTTGCACAGTTTAGTACCAAGGGGGCAGCTCAAATTTACTTCCAGAAACAGTCAAAGAAAAAAATCTCTTTTTTTTAGCTCATTTGGCAACACAGCTACCTTTTTCTATAACTATATAGTTCATAAGAGCTTTGCTTGTTTGTTATTACCTGTTGAAGGAATAAAGTGTCTTTCCATACAATATTAAGTTAGTCTTATATTTGGGCACAGCAGTGTTGCTGAAGCATCATGTGTTAGGGCTGTACTTCTTTTTTCTTTTCTTTTTTTAACAGACACAATATAGACAAAAAATGTATGTGATTTGAACACAGGTAATACATAAAAAGGCCTTGATAACAAGAAAAAGTAGTAATCCTAAAATGTTACATTTGATAAGTCCCAGCCGTGAAAAACATTTATATTCATTTTTGCTTTGGCCAAATATTGAGCTGGTCACCTTTCTCAGAACCACATCCTTTTTTCAGTCTACACACAGTTTACAAAGTCTAAACCTGCATCTAAATCAAGCTCAAACATAATTTTTTATTATAACAGTACACGTTCTGTCTAAAAAAATTACACACTGCACCCTAAACATTTAATTGTTAGTTTGGTTTTTGATGTTGAAATAAATACTATGCGCTGTCCTCGTTTTGCATATACAGCGAAAAAGTAACTAATTGGATGACCTCACTAAAATTGAGTCTCTCCAATCCTCTAACTAAAATTAAATACATCCATGTACTTTTTGTTTATGAAACACACTTTAATCTTATTTATAGGAGTTAGTAGTTATGATTCATTTTCTCTGTTTCTTACTCATATCATTGATGATTGTTTGAAGATCTTAAAACTCCAAGTTATTAATTGTGTCAATGTATGTGACATCTTTCATGAAAGATTGTTAGACAATGTTCATATCATCAGAGCCACTACCAATGAAAAAAACTACTTGATTTGTTATGAACAACATTCAAACAAACATAACCCTCAAAAACATTGCACCAAAGATAACCTTCCTCCTCTGAAATCAGCATACAGAAAAGGACACAAATAAAACTCACCATGCAACATAACTCCTAAGAACCAGTCTAACGGAACAACAGTTTGTATGAACAGTGATGACATCACTCTCATCCAATCAGAACCCAAAGCTGGTCATCACAATAATACAGGTCCAAGTTTAAGAAAAGGCTCCCAATTGCAAAGAAAATCGGCAGGAAAATGGAGAAGCTAATCTTAACTTTAGGCTAGTTAGTCAAGATCCTGTGTAAATAAAAAAGGAGAGGTGACCCCTTGCACACTCATCAATGGTTTCCCAAATTAACTCATTCACTTTGAGTTTATGTTTCTCAGATGTGCACCTATTAATTTATTTTAAGTTATGACAAATATATTAATGATGATTAATTATGTATTCTTAAATAGCAAACTGGTTTTTATTTTGCTTATTTTAAGAGTGTCTTTTCAATCAAGTGTACATAACGCTTATCAGTAAATTTTGATTGAAACTACCATTTAATCTCATGTTGTCTCAACAAATGCTGCTATCAATACCGGTGCAGATACTACATCAATCAATTCATTGTTATTCATCATTTCTCTCTAAAGAAACGAATGAGGCCACATATAAATATAGATATGAAGGTTAACTGTTTCATCCATCTATGAGTGCATCTACCAAATTTCTCTAGACTCTTTATTTATTTTGAGTGAGTTCTTTCGGACCGCTCTGGATCAAGAAGGCTGTGTTCTGTTAAACAGTGTTTGTTTGTGCCCATGTGCATGAGAAGCACAAGGTCAGCAAAATCTGACATAGAAGCCCACACTAATATACCTAGGCTTTTATAATAAGGTCTGTATTGATTAGATTAAACAATCACTTACTTGATTAAGTAGACTGATACATTGGTAGTACTACGAATAGCTGTATAATCCCAGCCAACACTAAGCATGGTTTTACTACAAATAAAACAATAAAACATGACTGTAGAAGCTAGGCCCTTTTAGTCACAAAGAACTGATGAGTTTGTTTAGCTACCAAGAAAAAAAACCTTGACTACAGTTTACTAAAATGAATTATATTCAAAGGTAGACTGAATCATTCAGGAATTAAACTTCCAAACCATTTAACACCTTTTTTACAATTTTAAAATAATGATTAGATACATACAAAGGACGTTAAAATACAATCATTGTAGTAAAGTTTGCGTTACAGAATTTAGAACATAATGACCCTACTTTACTTTAACTAGACAACATTTAATGTTATGTTGATTGTGTCATTTAATGCCAAATATATTTTAATTTCTGACTTCCACTGGTTTCAAATTAAGTATAAAGACATACAATTCGCTAGTCCATAAATATACGTTAGCACCAAAACATTTAAAGGCGCTTGGGACATCTGGTGACTGACAAAGTGCTTAGCCAATAAACAAGCATAACTTGTTGTCTAAGCCAATCAGCGGTCGTCGTTTATGTTTACGACCAGCCCATCGGCATCAATCCCGCTACAAGAGGCCGTCCGAGCATTTTTTTGTAGCTTGCTAGGCCTTATTGAATACAACTAAAACAACTTTAGACTAAACAAAGCAACGATACTCTTTGTTATGGTTAATAATTACGCACAACGGATTATGTCACCCTATCTCCAGCGTATAAACTCTAACGTCATCTACCTTGCTTGCTTGACTGAGGTGCTCGAACTGCCCCGCTAGCTCTACTTTAGCGCAGCAAACAAACATAACTTCATTTTGAACGATTTCTCGGCGTAAGACTAAGTCAAAAACACACGTGTACCTTTGTATCTCGCGTTCGAGTCCAGCTCACATGTCCTCGACCGATCCTGCGGAGTAAATGCGGTAAGAACGCACTCGCTGTCCGGCTTCAGGAAGTCCGCGGTGCTCTGCTTGAACTGAGAGAGCGTGAGCGCGCTCGCTATGGAAACCAGTGCAGCTGCAGCAGCAAAGGTGCAATCAAAACACTACTGTGACGTAATGCATGTTGTGCCTCGTCTGAAGCCTGTAGTGCCAATAAAACACTATACTATTTCAGAGAAGGATAGTATTTTAAAATACTCGAAATTAAATTTTAAGTATTTTAAAAATGTATTTGAGCGCTTTGGGTGAAGTTTGCTATTTGTAGTTTTCTTGGCAAAAATAATCATAAAATTATTTAATGTATAAGTATGTCAAATGTATTTATTTATATTCTAAATAATTTATAAAATACAACATTTTGTTATCAAATAGGCAATATCTTTTTTTTTATCAAATGACAAAGGCTGCTGCTGTGATGCTAAAAGCAAGCAAATCCTGTGATTCCTAACTGGATCCCAAACTGTTTAAAACATAATAGACATGTTTGTTTCAAATGAGCTAAAAATGGGAAAAATAATGAAAGTATTATATTGCTAAAAGTATTCCCTCGCCTATCCAATTATTCAGAATCAGGTGGCCCAATAACTCCTATGGCCACAGGTTTATAAACTCTAGCACATACATGTGACAATGAGTCACTCTCAGTAGCTCAGTGAATTCCAGCATGGAACTGAAACACAACCACCTGTGTAACAAATCCAGTTGTGAAATTACTTGTGTTACTTGCTCCTAAACATTCTGCAGTCAATGTCAGCTGTAGTAAAATGAAAGTGTTCAAAAACGAAAGCCACTCAGTGGCAGGTCAAAGTAAAGGGAGCCGGGATAGGCAATGCTGCAGTCATCTACTTTCTGCACAGTCAATCACAACAAACATCCAAACGTCACGTGCTCTTCCTATTAGCTCAAGATCAGTGAACAAAGCTTGATGGAAGGGGTTCCCATAGGCAGCACCATCCAAGCAAGTGCACCATCATCAACAAGTGCAATGCAAACGATGGATGCAGTGGTGTAAAACCACCCCCTCAAGCCAGTTTAGATTTTTGTTCCATGCTTCCAATATTGTGGGAACAGTTTGGAGCTGCCCCTTTCTTTTCCAACATGACGGTGCACCAGAGCACAAAACCAGGTTCATTGGTGACATTGCTGGTGTGGATGAACTTGTCCCAACCTCTACAGAGTCATGAGGCATGCCTTATCATCCAGCATCATTATGTGACCTTAAAAATGCACTTCTGAAAGAAAACTCAGATAAACACAGTCCTAAATCCTGAGGACAGCCTTTCCAGAAGAGTCGAAGCTGTTATAGCTGCAGTAGGTGAACCTACATCATATTGAACCCTTATTATGAACGGGGAGTCGCTTAAATTCATACGAGATAAGCCCAGTAAACAAATACTTTGTATAAGTCAATATAGTGTACGTTCACTTGTAGAATTTTAGAGGGGTTCATGTCAATTTGCAATCAAAGAAACGGGCTTCTGTAAATGGTAAAGAGATATGGTCAATACCATCTAAAGGGCCATGCAAAAGAGCTGTGAAATTAATCAAAATCAAATCGCAATTTGAATTATTGAAATATGCATATCGCAAAACCACTCTATTTTTTTGTTTCTAACTAGGGAAGTACTGATTGGATAGTGTGCAGCTTCGCTAAACCAATTAGTTAGCAACCCTCACACAACAGATGAAAGTCAATATCAGGCGTGTTTGCATTTGTCACACCATGTAAAAGAGCTCAGACAGACACAAGGAATGTGAAATGAAATGAAATGACAAAAAAATCTAATTCCCTATTGCAATACTCTATGGTGAATGCAGGGATTAAGTTGCGATGGAGTTGTAGCATTTGCAATATTACACTCAGAGCCGTATGTAACCTTTACAGAGTTCTTTATTAATGATGAGCTATGCTGAAGGTGTTTTGAGAATTTGTATATTCTATTTTCAGTTAAGGTCAACATTTGTTCTGCACATTATTTGTTATTTTGCCCTTTTGTTTCATGGTTTATTTAATTGAAGTGCAACATTGATTTTCAGCAATATATGATGGTTATATTTGTATATTTTCACGAAGTTCTGATACATACTGTACTACTTTTTTTTCTCACAGGATTGGCCTGGTGTGTTCTGAAAGTTTTCAGCTATATTACCAAGCAAAACTCAAGTCCAGAACCTGACATAATACATGTAATACGTTGCCATTTGAATGTCGTGTAGCTATTAATGGAATTTAATGATCTAGTAGTTTAGTATGTTTGATGAAAACTTCAGTTAGCTGTGAGTCATGTTTAAAAAACACACACACACACAAACTCTCGCATACGCGCGCACACACACACACACACGCACACACACATTGCACCTGGGAGGTATTACTGGGCAAAGAATGTTGTAATATATGAGTAGAACACATCCGTTTTCCAGAACATACAACTCAGCTAAAGGGAATTATTTAGGGTTTTCCAGTTTAGAGGACATATATATTATAAAGATTTACTGATGATTACATTTAATTGCTCCCTTAAGTTAAAACTTCATTTACGTTTTATGTTCACAACAAGCCCAATAAAGAGTGGTAGTTTATTTGTAAAAATATGAAGTGATGCATGTGGTCATTAACTTTGGATAGAATCAAGTTTTAAATGTTAGTTTTGATGCTGGGCATTGACTTCCAATTAATGTTATTCATCAAGATTGGCAGGAAACCATTTGCCAATTAGTGGAGAGCTCATCTAAATGTATTTCTTTTCTTTTAAAAAACAAACATGTTGTTGACCTTCTGTGTATTGTGTTGGAGTAGAAGGTGCGTTAATGTTATTATGTCTATGAACAAAAAAGGGACAGTACAGGGATTGCATTAACTCAAAACTTTACAACAGTCTTTAACAGTTATCAAAGCTTAATTCAAACACTAAATAAAAACATTAAATGTTCAGGGATTTTGTAACATTTTACTTTAGTCTGTTATTTCAATCTAATTCAAAGAGTAGGATTTCCATCTGCTGGTCATAACTTGTATCTACAGCATTTATTTTCAACCTAAATTACAAACTTGTTATTTTATGTCAACACTACTGTATTATACATAAAATATATAATAGAGTTCTTGTTGATATTACTTAATTTTACATGGGCTACTATGCAACTATTTTAGAGAGATTTAAAGGATGTTTATACTTTTTTAAGTTATAATATATTGTTAACAACATTCATGTTTCATGTTGTTTTGTATCATTATTTCTCCTGCTTTAGGGCAGGAATATGCACCATTTAATCTAAAATTATTCCTAGTGAAATGTCCATGTTCAGCATTTTATGGCTCATAACTCATTTGTTAAAATTACAAACAAATCCAACCTTGTGATTGATTGGTTCGTCCTGCTATTGTTTGCCAAGACTTAAGATTGTATTTGTTCTTGTCTTACGGGGTAAAGCTGTTTGAGCCAGGCATCCATAACAAAACCAGGACTACTGTGTACAGTGGATCAGTGATCTACTGCTTGAGTAGTTTATTGATCATTAAGCTTTGGTAAGTGGTTGAAACATTTAGATGTTAGAGATCATCTTAAAGTCAATACAAGCTAGAAGTGATTAAGAATTGAACATGAAATCTTCTGTTGTTTAACCACGTAAAAGGCAGCAACAACTACAGGTTGACTGGATATGTATTATAATTTATTACAATAATTGTCATTACGAACCAGCTTTAACACCTCACCGAAACGTTCTGAAATAAAGGAACACGCCACCATTGCGTTCACCTTTAACTGATCTCCCTTTCCTCATTCGTTACTGTGGAAAAACTTTAGTTTTATGGCCATGTAAGGATACTTATCCCTATTTAAGAACAACTTTTATATGAGTATAAAACTACAAGACAGATTTTATAAAATCGCATATGTCATGTGTTTAATTCCTTCGATCTTACCTGTAAGCAGATGCTTGGAGTGGATGGATTCAGACGTTCTCAAGGTTCCAGTATGTGGTTTGGCTAGAACCCAGCAGAAGCAGCTGCAGTCATCTTTGATCCACCTTTCAGTTGTGTTTTGAAAGCATTCAAAGTATGTTAAGGAGTCAACGTCATGTTCTTCTGTCTCTCCACAAGGTCTGTCTGTAGCCTCACTAAATGTATACCTTCATATCCTATATTACAGGCCCAAAGACCGCATGGACAAAAATAGCATTTTAGAGATTACCTCAGCTCACCATATAACATGTTACAGAAATAGTTTTAAAATGTTTTCAACTACAGAAAAAAATGTAGATAAAGTTTTATGGGATTTTATTGTGATGGTACGTTAATATCCTTTTTCTTTGAAATGGCAATTCATTAAAATTTGAAGCTTCAACAGAATTGAATATTATCTCTCTGGAGTACATCCTATTTTCTGTGTCTTTGAAACCTTCCGATTCTCTCTTAACCTTTGTATTGTGTTCGGGTCTGTGGGACCAGTTTTCAGTTTTCATCAAAAGAAAAAACTATACAAGAAATTATTAAACAGAGTTTCACTGACCTTGGTTCCATTTCTGCTAAAAACATATATCAGAACACATTTTTACGACTCCACACTATAGACCCTTTATACAGTTATATTACCCACTAGGTGTTTGTGTCTATTGGACCCGAGGCATGTTAAAGTTTGAAAATTTTAGATTATTTACCTTTATTCTGTCTTCCCACACAAAGATAAATCACACATAAACATATAATTTTATATTTTAGTATAAAATTCTATGATTGTGTGAATTAAAAGTCCCAAAATGCAATGAGTCTAGCAGACCCACCAACCCTGCCAAAGTAGCAATAATGAGAACACTACACATGGTTTAAACTCTAATTGTGAAGAAATACATAAAGTACATTTTCTGTTTAAATCACTTTTTTCCTGGCTAAATATCTTTTTAAGTATTTTAACATAAAATGTCTGGATTGGGGTTTAAAAATCAGTGGGTCCACCAGGTCAGCAAACACTGCTTGAGTAAAATGAACAGCGCACAGGGGTTAAAATATTTTGTAAATCTTTAGAGTAAAATTAACTCTATAAAGAGTAGGACCATATATACTCTAAATAGAGTACAAATAACACTGAGATAAAATATTGTTGGTTCTCTGTCATCATCTAAACAGACACTTATTTAACTAAATGTTGGTCTTTGTAGAGAAGGATAAAATACACTTGATTTAAAATCTAAATTTTACAGTGTAAATCTGTCACTTTTGTCCACTTTGTTTTCTCAAGGAAAGGATATACTAATGTGATATTTTTTTTGTGATTTATTTTGCATATGTAAATGTTCATATGTAAAATAATTAGTCCATATATAGACATTATGACTCTCCATTTGTATCATAAATATTTAATTCAACAACTCTGGATATGTTCAACTTTAATTGGGCACTTTCTATTGAAAACAATACCTGAGAAAATAATCTAAATAACCACCAATTGTACTCTTCCAAACACTTTTTGGAGCATTAATTATCAGAGCAATTTTCGCTTACTATGAACAAATCCATAAAATTTGTTGAGCACTTAAATATATTTTTAAAGTCTTTTGAATGACAGTAAAAATATTCATGACTATCTGGTATCTCTGTAGGGATGCAGTGGACGTATGGACACTACATGGTGGATTGGGACAGACAGAAGACAGACGGGGCTTCGCCCAGAGCAGCAGAACAGTAAGACTTTTTTTAGTCAGCAGAACCTACGTTTGAAGTTTTTTGTCAATTTACAAAACCATAACTTTGTGAAGCACAAGATCAACAGCTCATTGAAAGGTGTTTCAAAAGCACCCAATGGCTGTCCACCTACTGTCACAGCAAGTTGGGCTGCACAGAAATATACATATACAACCCTTTATGTATATTTACCATGTTTGGTGATGAAACTGAAATTAATCGCAATGAAAAGAAATGATAACTGAAAGCTTTGAGAAACAAACTGACGTAAAACGTCACAGAGAAAAGTGAGGGAGATAGAAGAGAGATGTGAAACACCGAAGGGTTGTGTGAACGTTTGTACAACATCAGACAGATACTGGAACACCACGCCACAGAGAAAGAGACGAGTATTAGGAAAAATGGTTTAATATCGGAGACAGAGGCAAAAAACTGCATCACACAAGAACATACATTTACAAAAATAAGTCTGACTGTTCCAGCTACACAGTTAGGTTAACAGCAAAGACAGAGAAACCAGAAAAATCTAAACAGCTAAAAGCAAAGTCCTCAAATTACGTTTATCTTGTTTGTCAAACTAATACATTTATCCACTGAAGGTGACTAAATACTTCTAAATTGTCTAATCGTCTTTATCATGGTGACGGCACAATACTTAACTAAATAAAACTTACTGCTGTTGTAAGACTCTTTGTAAAGACAAAGCGCATTACGTATTTATAAGCCAAAAGTAAACTCCTCCACCCTCTTTCCAAAAAAATGAAACAAACACAGGAGACGAAGAAAGACTAAAGAAGAGGAGGCTACAGATACCAAGTCAAAGATCTCCTAAAAGAAACCTAAAGCTCTGTATGCCAGCGCGAAATCAAACTCGGGAACCAGTAGCTGTCGGCCCCTGGCAGGGGCCGCAGTCTGTCAGATTTTTTTTTTCTTCTCCTTTAATTGCCAGTATAAAAAGTTTCACTGGTACAAAAGGCATAATTACAATCAGTGATAGAAATAGGAAAGCCTGCTTTTTTTGTACTTTTTAAATTCCCATCCAATGACAGATCAAGTGTTGTCAAACAAACATGTATCACGCTTACATAATCCACTGAAATGCATTGACTTTGGCTTTTCTCAAGACAATACTTAAAACTATTTAAATCTTTTTAGAATCAAACAGAAATGATATTAATCTACAGACGACAAGCTTTTGTCACGGCACATTAGATAAACACATACATTTCCAAAAAACTTGACATAAGCCAAAATGCAAAGAAACTACACATCTTTTTGTTTGTTAAAATACACTTGTTAAATAGCACTTAAGAGAAAGAAAGCAACAAAAGAAACAACAAACAGCTTTCAGATGTGTGTGGTGCAAACAACCCCTGAGTGCAGAGTCTCAGCGAGATCTCCCATGAGTTTGTGCTTTTCCATGTGTGCGTGCATGTGTCTGTTTGTGTGTTTAACACTGTGTTTGTGCAATGGTGTTGGCAATGAAAGCATACCCTGTTCGTCTGAAGTCAGTGCATTTTCTCTAGATGAAGTATGGTAGACGGAGCCATCGGAACCCCCCTTAAAAACACATTTCACAGCTTAATTCACTCACCCTTAAGTATTGTCCTTCTTCTATTGACGTGCTGAGGAACCTTGGATTGAAAATCATGGAATCCCCATCATCGTTTGATGAGGATTATTAGGGTACCATCATTGGCTTTGTGTTGAAACAAAAGTGCGTATAAAAAATTACTGATTAGGAGGTTGTCAGCAAGACCCAAGTTTTTAGAAAAGTGCTATCAGTTATAATACTGTGACAGTGTGAATGTGCTTCTATCTTTGTGCTAGTGGTTTTAACGTTTGGCAAAAAGAACTGTATTTTGTAAACTTACTGACTTGAACCTTCACAATTTGAAAGGAAGCATTTAAAGGTGGAACATGTTGGAATCAACCTTGAAAACGCAGCAAAAGTAACATTTGTGAAACAGTTACACATTTCAATAAAAACCTTTAATTGTTGTATTGTTAAATTGTAGTAGGACTGGACATGATTTTTCGGTTTCAATCTTTATTTAAGAACATTCATTTATCAAAGTTCACAAGAACTCTGTACTCTTTCTCACATTTTACCTTGTTTTCACCTCACCAACGTTTCAAATGACTTCGTTAGTCTATGGGTGATTTTGCATTTCAGTTTTTTTATTGTTGCCCAAATTGGTAGCACAATGTGTTCAGGAACTTCTAATATTAAAATAGGTGGGAACAGTCTTTGTGTCATATATATCAATCTAATATTGTGTGTTAGCTAAAATTAGCACTAGTGTTAGCTAACCATATTTGGTAATATTAAATGTATCACTTATATTTTGGCTGTAGCTATATTTCTTTTAAAATGATAAATTTAGTTTTTTATAAGACAAAAGTAAATCAGTGCAATCATACCCAGCAGTATTGTTGGATTTTTCCGTTTGGACTGTCGACAAAATATCTGCACCTCTAATTTAGGCTCTTTTACTAAAATGCCATTTACCCGCAAGGCAAATTAGATTACATAAAATTGGTTATCAAATATGAAGATGAAACAAAAATGCAATCCAGTTTGCAAAAAAATGAACAGTTAATTGGATATGCATTTTGCTAGATCAATTTGTTTGAAAAATATTAGAGAGAAAAAAAATCAAGACAAATTCACACTTCTTGACACTTTGCAGCAGTAAAGTCCAACCCATTAATACTGATTGGCATGTTAAGGCATTGGTTAAGTTCTACTAAGTACTATGGGGTGGATCTGCTTTGACGAGGACTTCCTGTAAACAATGGCTTCATGGCCCGTTGAATGATCTGTAAACATTTAGAGTGTTGCAGGCGCCATCAGACACGGAACTACTTTGGCACCAAAATGAGTTTTGGTTGTCCCATGATTGTGAGATAGTCCTGAAAAAGGCATCAGAAAGTAAGACTACACCAAGACGTTTCAAACTGAACCTAGAATAGATGTTTAGAGGACAGAAATTTAATTCACAGTTCACTTAAATACATCTCAATTTCTCCCATCAGGCATGAATCTGACTCTGGAGAACTGCCGAGACTCAATCTCAGGGGCTCACATACACACACCATCAAAGAAAAGAGGGCTGTGAGGTCAACCTTTAGCACGGTTGTATGTGTGTGTGTGTGTGTGTGTGTGTGTGTGCGTGCGTGCGTGTGTGCTTTCATGTGAATGCATGGTGTGTGTTTGTGCATGTGTGTGCTTGTGAGAGTGATGACACATGGGCACTTTTTACATCTTTACAAAGAAGAAAACTGAAGAAAGTAAAGCAAAAACATTAACATTTCAGGCAACAAGACCACAGAAGAGCAAGTTAACAACTTTTTTTTAAATCTATACCTTTAAATATGAGGGTTCCATACAAAACACTTACGTAATAAAATACCCATGTTATCAAATAATTTCACAAGTAAAACACTGAAGCTGTAGGCAGGATGTACCGTCAGAATTTGGCACTAAAATCCACTCATCGTTTTTTTTCTTCATAAGAAAAAAAGAAAAATCACATTTTGCTGAACAACATAACACATCTAAATATTGTTTCCCACAATAGAAATCATATAATGACATAGATGCTTTACAAGCTGACACCGTAACTTTAAGAATTTTATATAGCTAATTACGCAACGAGAAATTGAGCAAAGAGGGACTCCTATATAAAAAAGAAAACAACAAACAAACAAAACAAAGTTTTAAAGAAACAAACAAAAAAGTAGTAGCAACTGTACTTGTGAAAGGCTTTGTCTATTGTTCAAGTAAATTGATTTTAAGTCTTCTCTTTAAAAACATGAGACGAATAAGACTGTTAGACTTGATGAAACCACGACTTTATCCACGAAAGCACCGACGGGACCGCGGGTAACACAAACTCTGTTTTTTTTCCTCTATACATTTAAACAGTATAAAATATAGGTCATTTCATGTGCATTTAAACCACGGATTGTCTAACTGTAAGTCAGTTCAGCAAAAGGTGTGACACGTAGGTAGCATTTCCCTCCAAACAGGGCAATCTTGTGTTTGTGTGTGCATGTGTGTTTAAAACCTTTACTACTCTAGAAAAAAGTGGTTTTATATAGACTTTAATGAGAAATCAAGCCACTTAAAATGGCCTTATCAAAAAACTTTACACTGCCTGAAAAATGTAAAAACCACAAGCAAGCTCTGAGAGATTCTAGGATCGTTCAGACAGCTTTTTTCTTTTCTGCTTTTTATTAAAACTGTGTGGAAGTAGTCTATTCGTTTAGAAACTAGCGCAGGTTTTCTCGCAGCAGACTTCGAATGAGTTTTGCTGACCTTAAGCCTTGGCGCCAATCCCTGTATTGAACTTTCAAGTTTGCTAAATGAAACAAAAAACAACATAAGAAGAGAAAAGGAAATCAACAAAGTGAAAATAAAAATATTTGCCACAGGATTGTTTTTGTTTGTTTTTCTGTTTTCTTACAAGGATGCTCTATTTATGTTAGTAAATATACTCTAGAGTGTAAATGCAGCGTTTTCACATTATTATTGTTATAGTTTTTTTTTTCTTTTATCTTTCCTCCACTCGTTCCCTCCCTCCCTCCCTTACCAGTTGAACAAAAACAATATATAACAAAAAAACAGAAAAGAGATCACATGCATTTTTTTTTCTCTTCAAAAGATCAGGCTAAGACCAGAGTAGAAAGCTAAGTAAAAGGAGACCAGATAATGAGCAGGAGAACTCAGAGAGACATCAGAAACAATGACGGACCATGAGACGGGGGTTTGGACGCCACGCAGACATGCTAGGCAAACGATGAGCATAGAGTCATGGAGATGAGTTTCTAGGGAAGAAAACGGGAGAGGAGAGTTACACACGCAGCTCCGGCACACAGCTAACATCATTAAACCATGAAAAACAGCAAACAAACAAACAAACAGCAGCAGTGGTGCTATTAACCAGCAGTTCACCAACAGCACAATTTTCACACTTTTTCATACAGAATCGAAAGAGTTTGCCGACAGGTACATGTAAATGAGGCACACGTTCACACATTTACAAGTATAAACATACACTCTGACATACACCCAAAAGTATCCATCACGGTCTGAAGCACAGTCCGGGAAGAACGCAGATGGATCATCATTTGGGAGAAACTCCAGGTTTTTGGAGTGTACGGACAAAACCAAACATTACGAAATGAAACAAAGAGAGAGAGAGAGAGAGAGAGAGAGAGAGAGAGAGAGAGAGAGAGAGAGAGAGAGAGAGAGAGGTCACTTATGAAGTGTCTCTATGCATGAGTAAAGAGAGAGTATAGGTAGAGTGGGTGGAGACATATGATAGGCACCTGACGAATTGGATTGTGGGAAATGGAGAGAGGGAAAGAGAGAAACTAAAGAAGAAGAGGGGTTTGTATGTGGTTTCCGTGTGGTTTAAGACTCTTATGAATGAGGCTAGCGATTAAGAGAGAGAGCTTGACTTTCCAAACCCAATAACTTAAAAGATAATAAATAAAGTCATTTACTTCAGAGGCAGTAAAAATTTTGTATAAAAATAGAACTGCATTTTTTTACAAATAAAATTTACAGGCCTGTGGCTTTCTGTAATTTAGGTTATTTTTTTTCTTTCCATAAACATCATGTTTTCTGTTCCCCACCCCTCCTCATAGAACCTAGAATGCTTTGTACTTTTGAACGGTCGACAAATCAAACATTTTAAATGCTCTATACAAATTCTGTTGGACAAAGACCACAATTATGTGACGCGTAAATTGAGACGTACTTGACTTTCTTATTCGAAACAAACACAAACAAAAACCCTGACTTACAAAAAAAAAGATAAATAGCTCAAAAACAAAATGAATCACTGAACATTTGACGGCAAGTATTTGTTGAGGAAGCTGTTCAGGCAGTTGTTGCCGTTGACTACAGAGAGGCCACAGCGGGTTTAACCCTTTCCTCTCTAGTGCCAGCGGGCCTAGGGTTCGACGGAGCAGCAAAGCCCTGAACCGGCACCAGAGGCCAAAGGGCAAAGGTTAATGTGCATATTGGTGCTTTAATCATATCGGAACCTTCTCTACTTGTCCTTACAAGCCTCAGGTTCGCAAAGAGAAACAAATAATACTCTATACATCGTTACTTTCTGCTGTTGCTCTCATCATAGAAAGAAATAACCATTGTATAAATATGTACTCGAAAAAAGAAATAAAAAATGTACACATGACTTAAATAAGACAAATAAAAGCTGTTCATCCATCGCAATTCATAAAAAGAGGCGAAAATGGAAGCGTTCATGTGGATAAATCAATACAGGAAATTATACTGTTCTAAAAAGCTGAAACGAAGGTTAAGGGAGAGTGGCTCCCTCTGGTGGTCAGAGGGTGAAACTCCCCCATTGTGCACCCCCTCCCCTCGGAGTCCCAGTTTGGTAACCGTGGCAGCAGTGGGCACTTACCCTAGAAATGTAACATGAGAGAGGCCCTAGAGCTAAGATCAGTACGGTTTGCTGTCGTTCTTCGAGCGCTTGAGCTGGACTTTGAGTCGCTTCATGCCGATCTGAAAGCCGTTCATGGCCTGAATGGCTGCTTGCGCTGACACTGGATTGTCATAACTGACGAAACCTGTCAGAGAGGGGAAATGTTGTCACTTCAATTTCTTTTACTTATAAATATGATAGACCAGGGGTGGGCATTTCTGTCAATCCTGGAGGACCACAGCCTTTACTGGGCTTTTTTTCCAATCCTGTTTCAAGATACAAACAAGTAGCTTCAAACAAGCCAATTGGAGCTTAAATAGTGAAATCAAGTTTGTTGTATGAAGTTTGAAGTAAAACTTTGCAGGACTGCAGTCATCCTTGCCCACCCCTGAGTTAAATTGCTATAGAACGTTAAGACTGACCATAATTAATAAGAATACCTAATACGACTGATTTATATTATATTCATTATAAAGTGTTAGGTCAGTTTTATAACTTCTTTAAAAAAAAAGAAGATTAATCTGTCTGTTCGTACCAAAGCACTTGCTCAGATTGGTCTGTTTGTCGATAAAGACTTTGGCAGACACCACGTTTCCGAAAGGCATGAACATCTGCAGGATGTCCTGGTCCCCAAACTCCTGTGGCAGGTGGTAGATGAACAGGTTTGCTCCTTCAGGTCCTGTTCCACCCAACCAAAACAAGTACAGAAATATGTTTAGCAGCAAAATCAAATCTATGATTAGGAGTCATTCAAAGCATCAAATGACTGTCAGTGTGTTTCTTTGTACAGAAACAGTAACAACTAATACAGACTTGCATGCAGACACCCCTGTTGTCTCCTTGAAGCTAATGAAGTAGAGCCTCTTAAAATGTATTGCAAATATTTTACATAATTTTTTTAAATGTAATGAGAGGAACATGCATCTGATATAACATCCTGTCCTGATTGGTGATGTAAGTTCACTTGGTATTCAGGAAATCTTGCAAATTCAGAGAGGAAAAATGGAATGGCCATTTTGAATATAGGCATGCATCTGAGCCTAATAAAAACAAACGGGAATATTGAGCGTATTCAACCATATTCAAGAGAATCACAAAGATATCATCAAATGTGCAGAGAGAGATCTGATAGCAAAGAAAAAAAAAGGTATTGTAAAGAAGCTTGTGGTTCACATTGTTGCAGAAAACATGAAATGAGGATTGTTATGGTTGTCTTTGCACCTACCAACACAAAACCAGCATGTAATCCTAACTTCACAAAGTACATCATTGATTTAACAGATGAAACAATGGGTTTCATCAGGAAATTCTGAATGCTCTGTCAAGAGTCATGGAGGAAATCATGAGGCCATTCTGAGGGCCTTTTTTGAAGGGAATTAAATATCTATTAACAAAAAACCCCAAAGTAGATTTTGATCTTCGTAGGGTGGTTAGCTACATACAAACATATATGTCATTTTTATTATTGATTTCCGGGAAATAAATAATATAAAGTCCTAATTTCATATTAATTGATTTCAGTACTCTGAGGGCAATCTAGATATAGAAGAGTGCATAGATAGACAATCATTCATTCATTCATTCATCTTCATGTCGGCTTTATTCCCTTTCGGGGTCGCCACAGCGGAATGAACCGCCAACTCTCTGGCATATGTTTTACGCAGCGATTGCCCTTCCCTGCCACAACCCATCGCTGGGAAACATTATAGACAATCATATCTTTTTATAACTTGATTTTCTTTGCCATAAGCATATCTTAGCACTAAAGCTGCCTATTTACTTTAAGTATGCATAATTCTGCACCAATAAGCTTCTGGTTGCAGTTCACTTAATGGCCACTGGTGTCGTTACAATCATGTGTTCAGCAAGTAGAAACATTGTCCTGGATGAACAGTTGAACTACTTTTAAAGCCCAATCTTACCCTCTTTCTGACTGCCAGCAGCACTCTGTTGCTGCAGTAAGGATTGGCTGTAGAGCGTGGGCAGCGCGGCGGCGGCGTACTGCTGGATCCCTGAGTAAGCCTGTGTGAGGGCGTCCATCGGCCCGGCCGAGCCGTTGGTCAGGCCTGTGCTGCCCAGCCCACCGTTCAGAGCCGCCATACCTGAGAGCATGTGAGCAACTTTACATAAAACCCAACAATAAAGAAAAAAGAAGTGCTCTTACTCATTAGTGTTTGGACTTGGGGGTGTGTTTCTACAACAAAGCACAATTGGACAAACAAAAATCACTATACAACACCCAGTTTGCATTCCAATCAAAACTGTTTTTTACATTTCAGCTGCAATTTAGTTTCAGGATTATATTTAATATCACGTGTGGCGATGCTAACTATGTGCAAATTTTAGATTCAGTTTTAAATACATTTAAAAGTAAAGGTTTAGACTAAAACATCGTTTTCTTTTGTACGAACCACATTAATACATTTCTTTAAAAGTGAAAAAAATAATATCAATGAGTAACAAATGTAATTTGTTCACTAAAATGATTAGAGAAACACTAAAATTCAGTTTCACACCAATTTAAACTCCAAACATCCATCAAAATGGATACAGATTGAAATGCAGACCAGTTTAGAGGCACACAAACCTCGCACAAAACATTCACACCATACACGCCACCCACTGACACAAATATACAGAAATAAACAGAAAAGAACATTCATTATATTCCAACCAGTGTATGCAAATGAGGTGTGCAGCCTACACATGCTCACTAATAACACAACAACAGCACAAAACGATCACCACAGTGACCCTTAGATACACAGAAATCTCTGACTATTCACCTTTTAACCTCACACAGAATATTTCTTTCTCTAATTACCTTAGTATTCCTCTGAGCAACCTCAAGTGTACAAGATAGGGGTTTGGGGGAAAATGTTCAACTGTTTTAATCAAATATAACTCAATGCTTGGCCCCATTAAAGTCCATTACATTGTAAACTAGGGTAATGACAATAGAGTTAGACTGTTCAAAATAAATTAACAATATGCTTTTACATTAACAGTTCTCAAGAAACATTCTCTTCTAGGCCAATTATGCAGTACAGCTCAATGTTTAATGATATGGCAATAAGTTTAAAAACAACTAAATTAATAGCCTTATGAATTTGAGAAGATGTCCCTCTAGATTATAATGTGTTAGTTAAAGAGTGCCTATTAAAAACTTAACATGTGAAAGGTGTTTGGCAATAAATGTGCACATGAACAGAGTTGTTTAAACTCTAAAATAATTTTTGAAAGTGAAAGTAAAGGTGAAAGTGAGCAGTTGGCCAGATATGGAGTTACCCTTACCCAGAATTTGTGCTCTGCGTGTAACCCATCCCAGTGCACACACACAGCAGTGAACAAACACACCGTGAACACACACCCGGAGCAGTGGGCAGCCATGACTGCGGCGCCCGGGGAGCAGTCGAGAAACTGGTGCCTTGTTCAAGGGCACTACAGCTGTGGTTGTTGAAGATGGAGAGGAAGTGTTTCACCACCTTCAACTCAGTGAATCTGGGGATCGAACCGGTGACCTTCCGATCACAAGTCAATCTCCTTATCCACCAGACCACAACTGCAAAAAAGTATTTTAATATACATTACATTTAATATACTCAAGGCAGTCATGATTGGGGTTTGCTACTATATTTATACAAAAAAATATATATAAGCATAAACAATTTAATAGATAATAGTTTTTACATTTATGTTTAAGACTATAGGGTTATTTTAGACATAGTTACATTTTTCAAGTATTTTAGTGCATAACTGACACTTTAGTAAAAATAAGTTAACCATGAATAAAAATTCGCCTACTAATTCACTTGAAACCTTAAACACGGGTGCATGTTTACAAATTGTATTACTAAAGGTCAGATTAAAAAAAACAAACAAACAGGAGCTATGGTACCCAGTAAAGTATGATCAAGAACCTGACTGTGTGGGGTACATATTTACATGTCACATGATCATGAAGAGAATGAGGATGTAGTTGGCTTTTTTCTAGTTAGATTGCAGTGTTATTATAGGCACAATTCACCTGGAGCGCCCCGCTGAGATCAAATAGCAGTGTTCCTCTAACCCAGCATTAATATTCAGTTTTAGCACTCCAGGGGGCGATAGAGTTCAATCTCTGTGTCATTAAATATTTTATTAGTTCTATAACCTTAAAATCAGTCATTCATCTACAACTAACTGACTTTATAATAATAAAATATATTTATTTTGTATCATTATTACATTGTATAGTGCTTTAAAAAATGAGAGATAAAAGCTACTAGAGATGATCTGATTGGTGATGAATATCCATGAAGTAAACACGATTTTTAAACTGTGTCACAGGGAAAGCACTACCATCTGTGTCAGTCCCTGTGTGTGTTTGTGTACATGTTTTTAAAGACTGATTCATGAGTATTTGCTGACTGGCCTTTTGGCTTGACGGCCTGGAAACAATAAATGATGAGCGAAGAGCTTGAATGGCCACTTCCCTCATTTATCCAGCAATAATTACAATAGTGACCTTTTACATTCAATTACACAATACAGCCTCTTAAATGAGCAGTGAGTCTGCGCGTGTGTGTGCGCGTGTGTGCGTGTCTTCTAGATTCATTTGAATGAATTCAAATGGTTGCCGTTCTGTTGGTGAGTGCTTGATTTATACAACTAGAAACCTGACTGAAAGGTCAGCAGTGGAGATGGAGATTTTGCCTTGTTGCTGACACACTGACATACACACACACCCAAGCGATAGTGATTTTCAGCATGGCTATTCATACTAATTACATTCCCTAACGGCCATTAGCTGCATTCTATTATTAAAGGATCAGCTAGAGACATGCATTCGTCAAGAGTTTACAGGCTATTTGTGTATATCTATTTCAATCACATTTTCTTGCTATATCTAGCACTGATAACTGAAAGTTTCTTTCAAAAAAGCTTTATAGTGTTTAGACTTTTCATTTTGTAGCATTCATGTAAGTGGAAGCCTTAGGGATCAAATTGTGTCATATTTTTAATAAATGGCAAAATAATTTTAAGTGCATCAATAAAGCAATGGTTCTAATAGTATCCTTAATAAACTCAGCTCCTCCACAGCTCTTGCTCATCTTTGAGCTCAGGAGTCCAACTGGACCAGACAGCTCACTTGCTCATTCTGCCTTTTTTATCAGCTCAAGAACATTAGCAGGCTTTGATATAATTATCAATTTCTACTGCATTGCTGACACTGTAACTGTAAATCACTTTAAACTGGGATCCCTGTCAGACTGACTATTGATTTTCAATTGGTCCAGTAAGGGTTGTCACTCACTCTCCCTGAGAGACTACATCACCCCTATTCTGCAGGAACTATACTGGCTTCCTGTGAGGCAGCGCATTACCTTCATGGTACTTGCTCCTCCATATCTGACTTAATCTCAAATGATTAGATCAACAACTGAAACTCTTTAGTCCCTTTCTGTTGTGTGGCTGAAGCCCCCTTCCCCCATCTTGCCAAAATAGCAATGGGTTAGGAGGGTCTTTAGTTGTGTGGCTCCTATTCTCTAGAAAAGGTGTTCAGACGAAGTCCGTAACAGTCCATCCCTCAAAAATGTTTTAAACCAACTCGAAGACCATTCAATGTTGTTATTTTTCTTTCTGTATTATTATTTTATACTTACTGTGTGATTATTACACAGTTTACTGCAAAATGTGTATTTGAACATTCACGGTGGCTCATGCACCAAGCTAGAAGTGACTCTCTTCTTCTGCTAACTTTACAGCATTCATTTTCTTCCGAAGTGGGACTTAAGCGCTGACCAATGCTACCTGGTGTCATGTTCTAATCAATTTACCAATGATAAACTATAAAAAAAAACATATTTTAGAAAAGGATCTTTTAAGAAGTTTTTACCTAACTTGTTTAAAAGCAGTACGTTCACACAAGGTAAAGATAAAAAAAAAAAACACACACAAAAAGAAACTTCAGGTCACTGGCATTGAATACACACAATAGCAGTTACACAAGTGCACTTCTAAAAACACCCAGAGCAATGGTTTAGCAGTGTGGCGATGTGATGTGTGGAGAATGTGTGGTCAATTGTTGCAAACAATTATGAATGAAAATGATGGATCACAGTTTACTTAAACCCCCAAAGAGATTGATTTGTTTCAACAATGCATACACAGACATGCAACATTTCTGGTGAAAATATGTTCCCAAAAACTCTTACTGAAGCTAAGAGAGATGCCCTTGTTTAGATCTGTATGTTTTTTTTTCTTCTTTTAAATGGTGATCTAGCAATTCTATCCATCCATCCATCCATCTTCATGTCGGCTTTATTCCCTTTCGGGGTCGCCACAGCGGAATGAACCACCAACTCACTGGCATATGTTTTACGCAGCGGATGCCCTTCCCTGCCGCAACCCATCGCTGGGAAACATTCACACACACATTCACACTTTAACACTATGGGCAATCGTTCTTATTCAATTCACTTATTCCGCATGTCTTTGGACTTGTGGGGGAAACCGGAGAACCCGGAGAAAACCCACGCGATCACGGGGAGAACATGCAAACTCCACACAGAAATGCCACCTGCCCCAGCTGCTAGCAATTTTAGACACCAAATAAACATTTCCTCAAATGTAATAAGTTTAAAGTCAAATATTTTTCCTGTTAAAAAGTAAAACTAGTTTATATAGCCTCCTCTTGTAAAGGTGTAGTAACTTGCTTATTTTGACACTTAAATAAAAAAAAAAAAAAATCTGCAAACAAAATTAAAGGGCATCTCTCTAAGTATTGATTGAGTAATATGAGGTGGTGTGTGATGGATTGAAATGGTGATGCTGATGGACAGAAGTACTCACTGGTGACGCTACCTGCTAGTGCATTAATGTTATTGAGGCCCACTGTGGCCCCGGCCAAACCCTGCAGTGTCCCCAGAGAGCCCAGGGAACCCATAGCTCCCGCACCCGAGGCTGCCGTCGACCCTGCTGTGAGAAAGACAGGAGGAGCAGCGAGGAGAGACAGAGATGAAAGAGAGAAAAAGAGAGAGCTGTTTAATGTACAGATAGTGTCATAAATGAAACTGGAATGATAAGATGTAAATTTACAGCAAAGTTTGAGTAGATATTTATGGTCAAGAGGGGTGAAACATGGGTGATTTTAGAACTATGTGATATTGGTACCATAAACAATATGGCTGTTGCCAGAGAGTAAATAACTAAAATGTCTCATTTTAATTATTTTAATTTCATAAATTGTTATCTTCTTCATGTAACAATTCATACATTTCTTCAAACTTTTTATTTGGCGTAAAGAAACACAGCTGTTTTGGAAATAAGCTAATCCCCCAGTGTTTTCTGAGTTAAAAAAATATTGACTTGGTATTTAAGTTGCTTTTCAGCCATTCTTATTATCTGGAAATAATGTAACATAGCGTAGCAAAGATAATTTAGTCAAATTTGACTAGTGGTAATATCACACCCAAGAATAACATAATGCTTTCCTATTTAAACCCTGAACATTTTATATCTACACTCGTTAGTGAGAACAGCAGAAAATAAAAGATATATTTTATAGACTACTCCATTCTGCTTTTATAAACGAGGGACTTTGATGCTGTAACATAGCTATAAGGATATAACACATAGCAATAGGCACACAGACTCAACACACAACTGTACTTTCTTTAACAAATCCAGTATGATCAGCACTAAGGCTGTATTGATTTAGAATTCTTCCCAGTGTTCTAATTTCTATGTTTCCTTCTGGCTGTGATAGCAAGTCAGTCATGCAATTTCACAGAAAAACAACAGCACATTTACAGATGACTGGATACTCTGAACATTCGTGTCAAAACACAGCTGACTTTGCTCAAAAATGGCAAATATATTAATGGATACAAGAATCTTTGATTTTGAAGCCATGGACTTACAGGTCCAATACGTCAGTACGACCTAAAAAAGGACACAGACATTCCGACTATCAATGAAACAGAACCAAGTATAACATTAATGCTTGTGTTTGTTAGACAGCCTCTGGTGAGATGTTTTAGGTGAGCAGTTGGCTTGTCATCACATCAGTTGTAGAGTTCTAGGAGGAAACATGTTGATTAATCCCTTAGGAGGGTTTTTGGGATAGTTTTTGTGTAGTATTTTTTGTCTTCTGAATATTCTAAATGGAAAAAAAAATACAAACTCTTTGATCATTCTTCTACATTTCCTGATACGATAATTCTTCTTGCCTGTTTGACTCATTGCACATTGAATTCATCATGCTAAGGTATGGCAAATATTCTATTGGCAGATAAGAAGAATGACTGAAAAGATTCCAAAATAGTAAAAGCCTATTGTTAGAAAAGTGAAGTGTTCCTTTAAAATGTAAATCAAAACATTTTTATTTGAATGCCTACAAATGTGTACAAACTTTATATGTTGGTACCTAAAATACGGAAATATATTTTTAGTTTTCCCTCCATTTTCATACAGTCCTAATAAAACAAATGTAAATGAATGGCTCATGGGTGAACAAATATATGCATAATAACATATTGATTGCAAAACTAGTTATGAATAGACATGAAATAAGCAGGAGAAAAATCAGCAACAAAGACAATATAGCCATCATAAACATAATGATGATGCGTTCAGAAAGTGACAGCAAAATCCAAACAATTCATCTCATTTTCCATCAGAATTTATGGCATTTAGAAACATAAAAACGAAGATAGTTGCAAATGAAACATGTCTCCTGGTTTCACCTTTCAGGTTTTCCAAAATGAGAAGAGCATCATTAAGGCCAAACAGCACAAACAGCTTTACGTCACGCACAGATACATTCTTCCAAACACGATGATGAATATGATGACCATGATCGACAATGAATGGTGTCTAGGTACTACACACATATCTACACATGACATTCAAACTCAAAAGAGTTATGAAGAAGGACATTCAAACACCAGAGTGGATCTCGTCTAGAAACTAAATGGGACGAGGACGTTATGGTGGAAGTGATATCACTAATGAAAATGAGGTTGTTGAGGAGGATCATGGGATGGCCTCTGGTTACCTGGACTGGCCAGGGCTCCCAGGGACCCTGTGCTGGAGGTCAGGGCGCTAGCAGTGGACGGGCTGGCAGAGCTCTGTGCTGCAGCCGCTGCTGCTGCTAGAGTGGCCAAATTCTGCAGCTGCAAAGCATTCATACCTGAAGAAAGAAAAAGTGTGAATGTCTATGTGTGCGTGTTCTGGGTAAGCTACACTAAAGGAATCCCATGTGTGCTGAAGAATAATCTACAAGTGTTTGGTGAGGCTTGGTGCATACTACTCTTGAATTTGGCCATATCTACTTGAGAAAGCTCCAAAGGACATGGGGCATATTGCAGGTGCCTGAATGCCAAGAAGGACGGATACTGGATGTGGTTTAACAGACAATGCACAGCATGTGTTGTATATACATGACAAATGTATATACTCTATACTATGAAGAGGCACCCACAGACAGAGAATACACACATGCACACTCACACACTCACAACACAGATAATTGTCAGCTTTGTTGAGGAAGACCTCCAACAAATCCACAATTTGGCAGCTAGTGTGCCATGATGGTTTAGTAGTCCACCCAAATACTTGATGCAGCATTGTTGGCACTAAATTACCTAAAAAAAGACATGCAGCCACATTGGTATCACAATGCAAGAGAATAAAAGTAAACATCAGTTTGTGTCAACTGAGAATTAAAGCAAGGACACAAATACACAATCTGTTGCAATCATGGAAAATACTCTTGTTTCACCTTTCCCCTTTAGACAGCAACGGTGTGTAATTTGGATTGGTCAAGCAGTGCTCATGGGACTCTACACTTGTCTGCCCTGATCCACTAAGCAAGTTGGAGAAGTCCATCAAGAGCCTAATTAGCACACCACAGAAGGCTACTGGAGCCAGGCAATCAGCCTCTAATTGCACAACAAAGATCAGGTCAAGATTTAAGTGCCCAAATAAATATGTAGCGTGTTTCATGTGGAAAAACAGGTTCAGAGCGTGAAGAAGTTTAGAAAATGGTTCTGCTTTCACAAATGGAAGATAGAGGTCCCATTTCGGGAAGTGTATTTTTCTTGTTAAACATAAAGGAGTTAATTGGAAGCTTTAGCCTGGATACATGCAATATATCAAATCAATTGCATAGGTCAAAAGTCCATAAACCAACTGAATAGAGTAACAAATACTGAAAATAGCATCCTCTAAAAAGCAGTTTAAACGGATAAGTCATGGCAAAAACAGAGCCTGAAATTGAGTTTTTGTTTCTCTGAACAAACCATTTCAAGCTTTTGGAACAGAAGTAAAACATTCTGCCATTGCTTATTATGTGCTTAAGAAGGCCACTTCTTCTTTGAGAGATTTATCCATGTGCTATGTTCACACTCTTCGCACTGAGGGGAGTGAGAGAGAGGTGTCAGAAGCGAAGTGATGCTGGCTCTCACTGAATGTTCATCATGTGTAATGAAGCTCCTTATGCCTTGTAACTCCACCCACAACACAGACACACCAGATGTCATCTGTATGTGTATCGGCTGCCAATCATTGGTTGTTGCCAGGCGACAGATGGAGTAGCCAAAGAATTCAGAATTCAACCAAGAAAAGCCTTCAAATCTTGTTGAGGTTCGGAATGCCTGTCAGTTCTCACTTAAAGTAGCATCTAAAATCTGTATTTTTGAGTAGGTTTATGGCATTAGGTCTCCAACTGTGGAGATGTTTTTGTGTGAAATTGAGACAAATAGTGAACAAAGCTGATTTCAGCTTTACGCATATTGTGGCTTAGAAAGCCAACATTTCTGAGAAACCATACCAAGCCACAAAGGGTGCCAGTCCATGCTTCTAATGAGCCAATGCTCTGCAGAGTTTAAATACGGCCAATCCAACCAACAATTGCTTGGAGAAATGTCCAGTAATCCCCAAGACCTTGATTAGCTGGCTCAGGTATGTTTCATTTGGATTAACTCTGCAGCCAACCACCATATGAGTGTTTCTCAGCCCTATTGCAAGACCTGGATTCGCAAAAAACAAAGACACAAAACAAAAAGGTTCCCAGGAACAGATACAGCAATGAAAACATACTGGCTGATCTTTACTGACTCTTTACTGATTCAGGACACTGTTGAAAATATCTATGATCTGTTTAAATTATTATGATGTTCTCTTTAGTTTAGAATACTAGTTGTGAACTGAACAATGCTGCAATCAAAGCAAGGCTAAGCAGCAACCTTCCTCTAGCTTGTAAAGACAATACAGGAGTGGCTGAAACTTCTAGTTGTTTTCTGACCACGATTACACTTTGAGAAAGAGATCAATTGTACAGAACACATACTTATGGTGCACATTTAATAAAAAAAACTAGGAGGTACAGACCAAGCTTAGAACTATGTTTGCCTTCAACTGTGATATAAAATATTTAATGAAACTAGCAAAACATGTCGCATCAAAAACTAAATGCCATTTTCAACCAGCAACAGTGGTTAGTAACACAGGGACCCTAGGAAAGAAATACTACAAAAAAACACCACATTACTATGGCATTTAAATTAACATTTAAAACAATTAAAACAGAAAACCAAGAGAGTGGACAATGCAGCACCTTTTCCATACAATGAAATTAACAGCTTAAACATAAAAAAATGTAATCCACATATAAAATAACAGGTATTCAGGAAAACTATTTACTGTTATTTGAATGGTTTATTTATTAAATCCTATCTCGGTCTGCAAGTACAGAACAATTTTTTTTTTCAGCTAGACACCTAAACAAAGCTGTTTTCCCTGATTATACTGGCTTAAAAATACAGTTCCGGGTGATTCAATTGTTATGCTAATGTGGGAATGCTTCTCTCTTTAATTGTGCTGTGGCAGCTGCTGATGGTTTGGCTCGATGTGTTCTTTACGCTCTCTGTAAAGCTGTCAGAGTTGTACATTGAACTTAAAATAAGAGCCTCCAGAACTCTGTTCATAATGGTAAACAAAAGCACTACAGCTCTCCCTCTCCACAAGACCCTCCATTAATGAGGAAGCCACTCTCTGGCGTGCAAAACTGTTGTCAAGGGGAAAGGCTTTACGAGATAAAGGCACTCAACCTGAACACACTGTAAGCCATTTTAATGCTTGTGCGCTCTCTTTCTTTTATCCTTAGCAGCTGCAATTATTTGAGAGCACATGCTGTAAATGCTGTCTTTTCCTTGTGCTTTAACCTATAGCTTTATAAACACACCACAATTAAGATCTGGCAAGAAGCGATCCTTACTGGGAATGTAATGCACAAAAGCACAAAAAGTGAGGGAAATTATGGTTTAAAGGCAGTAAAAAAATGAACTTTTGCATGGTTTTGGAAACAGAGTGAACAACACACACCTGTCTAACGTGAGGATGAAGCTGGAGCTCATGGCAGATGTTGTGAAGCACTAATCATATGCTAAAGTGCTCAACAAAGTCAGCATGAAGGAGAATAGGATTTCATGGTGCTTTGTTGAGGAATCAAACTAGTGCTGTTGAATTCTCAGTGGGTTTCTGGCGAATTTGACAATATTCCTGGAAAGAACCGACTGTGATGATTGGCCTCTTTGGGAAAAAGAATTTTCTTCCTTCTTCTTGGAGCATCACTGCATTGAAACATTCAAGAGTTGATGGGGCATATCATCATGATCTGGTGTCCCGTAACCCTCACAGAGCGAGGCAATGAGATGTAATTGGATGATGAGGCACAATCTTCTTCGAAGTCACAAAAATTGGTTTGATGTCCATTGAAACTGGCATGGAACAAATAGCTTTTGTTTGCTGGATGAGCTCTTATACAAGAAACTTAAAAGGCAGAATGAAAGTGTTCCCATCCGAACCCATGCTGATCCATGGTTTTGGTGTTTGGTTTGTTTGTTATGTGATCCATAGAGTAGTCGAATGGCTTAGTAGGGGTGAATGGGAACTTAGTTGAGGAGGTACAATATTTAGTTTTTTTCATAACACAGATCTGCGATCAGTCTCTTACCTGCCATTTGCTGAATACCACTGAACGCCCCTAGGTTACTGGAGGATGTTGCTTGCTGGAGCAACTATAAGGGAAAAAATTTACAAAAAAACTGTTAATTAGTGAGGAGACTTTTATGATTTGGCTTATTGTGTAGGACATAGAGGTAAAATATTTAAAGGAGATTGGCAAGTGCTAGTTTGTTTTTAAGTGTGTATAGTTAGAAGAGCCCAATCTTGGTTTCAAATGGACAGTTTATTATTTATAATAACAAATACAAGAAACATTGCATGTAACACTTATTTTTCACATTATTGGGATGTAATTTGTCCATACAAGAGTAAAGAAAGC
This sequence comes from Danionella dracula, assembly GCA_900490495.1. Classification (NCBI taxonomy): domain Eukaryota; kingdom Metazoa; phylum Chordata; class Actinopteri; order Cypriniformes; family Danionidae; genus Danionella; species Danionella dracula. The sequence continues at coordinate 12,873,655 of UELW01000334.1, forward strand.
TTATTGTACTTATGTAAAGTTTAGCTTTCTGTTTTACAATGATAAATAATATTTATGCATGTAACTATAGCCTGCATATGATCTATTTTAAGTAATATTTTTAGCTTGAATATCTTCTTAGTCAAATATGGATAGAACCAGAGATTTAATTAGCTCTTTGAAACATTGGACTCTCACACACAGACAGTGAAAATCTCTGCCATGTTAATTTGCTTTTATGGACAATAATATGTCAGACTGATGAATTTACCTTTTAGTTTTGTATAAAAAGAAATAAAGGTTTTACTGATTATCTAATTGGTAAATTGGTAACTGGTAAATTTAAACAATGGTGCATTCTAACACGCGTGTAATAAAAAAGCACAAAAATGTAAGTGTTCTTTATAATCTGATTATAAGGTGTTCCTTATAAGGGTTAAAAAAATGCATATCCACATCTTGAAAATCCCATGGAAAGGGGTGTGGTCAGCTGTGAGTTATTGAGACGCCAGGGAGTGGGGCACAAATAAAATCTACAATGCAGAAACACTGCTTTTTTTCTTACAGCTGTTATCCACCACATATTATCAGAAACCAGTTTAATTTCCATACAGAAAGATGCAAAAAATGTCCATAAAAAAAGGATAGTTCAGCATATAGTAAACACACAATTGTTTAAATTTTTTTTAAGTTACTCGTGTTGATAATGGCTAGAATTATTGAACTGGCTTAGAGGTAGAAGGTGTAAGAGAGAAAGGGGTGGGGCAGAAGGGCGGAGACAGTGACTGACTGTGCTGGTGATGGGCGTGGCTACGTGGGTGTGTCCTCTTACTGCCAGATACTGTGGGGTGAGGCCAGTCAAGCCAGTCAGACTACCCCAGGCTGAGGCGCTGTTTAGCTGCTGCATCTGCTGAGCTAGCTGCTGCTGCAGCCGTCGCTGTTCTTTATCTTTCTGAGTGTCTGCAAACTTCACCACCATTGGCGAGGAGCAGCCCTGTAAGCAGAAAATCAGAAAGAGATGAAAATTAGTTACAAATATACAGATATTCATTCTAAACTTCAAGAGGAAAGAGGTGCAGGGATCTTTACATCAAACACATATTGATTGCCCACGTTTCTCAAAGAGTCTTGAACTGATGGTTAAAGTACAGCTTTTTTATATAGTACATTATAGCAATTTTAGTACATTGTGACCTTTCCCGAACTGTTATATTATTTTAGTCTGAAAAGACACATAAATTCAAAGCTTACATCCAGGGAGATTGCAACTCAATTTAGCCCAGAAAAGTTTCATTTCAACCTTCATAAATTTAAGTTAATTACAGATTAGGTGTTCTTGGCTTCTGGTCTGTCTACTGAATAAATATTAATAATACAGTTTATTTTATCTTTCATGACTCTCAAGGTCACTGTTTATCAAATACCATGAAAGTTGAAAAAAAATACAAGCAAGCAGAGAAAATACAATAAATAAAACTAACAAAAACCTAGTCTAAATATACACATCACTGTTGGAAGGCCTGCATAAAGAGGAAGGTCTTAAAATTGAGTTTTAAAAGAAGTAAGGTTGGAAATAAATCTTGCTGGACAGAAGCACTTTTAGAAACCCTCTACACTAGTTTTTAAAGTAAAAGTAAAGAATCTGCCATGGTTATTAGCACGAATATTCAGAAGACAGAAGGCTTGCAGTGTACATTAAAGTTTCAGAATGCAATTGTTCAAAAAAGATGGTCGTCTGTGTTCTGTCAGAACCAAAACAAAGTATTTGTCAAGTAGAAGTAACTATAAAAATTTGGGTGACATTTTTGTTTCTGTGATTTCTTATAGCAAAACTGATTACTTAATTTAGAAGTGAAATAAGTCTGAGCTGATGACATATGATAAAGTGAAAAAACACATAAAGAGTAACAACAACAACAACAATACTAATACTAATACTACTACTGATAATAACAATCATAATAATAACAATAATTATAACAACAACACATATGTATTTTAAGTTAGAAAAACAGGTTTCCTTGAATTATTTTGTGGATCTGTTCCTGTATCTCTTGTCATGCTTTCACCATGCAATTTAGAGTTTTGAAACAGTGTTAAAATGAACCAAAATGCACAAATAGTTAAGCCTCGCCTACTACTGGTTAGTAGATAAAATAACTAGAGACCACTTGATAGAGTTTGGAAGGTATTTTTGCAGTACAACAGTACCAATAGGTGCAGCTCATTGTTTGCATGGGGCTCTCTTTTGTCTCAATGCTAACAGGCTTTGAACACACCCCAAGATTTCTTCTCTTACCTCAAGTTCAGAATCTGTTTAAAATATAGCCATGTTTATAACCAAAACAACCTGCACTCCAATTTAGCCAACGGAAGTACTGATTACACCTAAAGCTACAATGGATCTTAGTTGTTTCTGAAAATAAAACTTCATGAAATCCAATTACATCTCATGCAATTTTTCAGTCAGCTTAGGTACATTAGTGTGTTGTAATGTAATTAGCACCCAGCTTATCATTGGGTAAAAGTTTGCACAGTCATTGGCCTTTAAATAAAGCAACACAAAACCGTAATGATGTTTGACCTCGACCAATGAATACACTTTAACACAGTGTACCGGAACATTCAATTCCATCAACTTTCCCTCACTAATATTTTTCATCAAAAAACTTTGAAATACCATACCCATTCTCATCCACAAATCTGGCAAGCTCGAAAGTATAAAAATTATATATATTTTTTATCATGTTAATGTAAGTATCAACAGCTTAGACTGTGAAATCCACTCAAACCAGGAGGTCTGCTTTTTAGGTTTTCCAGTGAGGGCAACAATTTGTGCAGTGCTTGATTGTGTGTAAAGCAATAACAGCACACTGACACACACTCACAATCGCTGAAGCGATGAGTGTTCTTGGTGAAATGAGAGTTTGGTGCTGTGCTGCCTGTTTTTATTTCCCAAGAAAGTGATTTCCTGTTTTATAAACCTATTTCATCATCTGTCTGAGAGAGAGCAAGATCTCCCCGGCTTCGAACCTGTGGTGTTTCTGCTAATCTCTAGCCCTTCTACTTCTCCCCCAGCAAACAAGCATAAACGTCACAAGTATGACCAGCAGCTGCTGGCCGTTTATCTTCAGTCACAAGGGTCAGAGTGTAATGAGAAGAGTCGTCATGTGCTCAGAAAGTGTTGTGTTAGCTCCTAACGGTGTTACTCCAACAAAGATTAAAATGCAAGAACAATCTTTTCTCTCAAGAGAAAGCTCTCAGTAGGATACCCCGTTGCTAACAATGACTTTAATTGTTCTCTCTTTGATTACTGACCTTTTATACTAAAGCAGCTCGTGTCAGATACTCTATATTATTTACTTGAGCATTGGCAAGAGTCATCTTTTTCTTTTAATCCACATAAACTAAAAACATTGGAGTATCCGTAAAACTATTTTCGCTATTGAGCAATGATTTGCGTGCTGTAGACAGACAATTGCAATAAGCTAACAATTGTTCATTAGAACAAAACTTGATGGGCCTCTTTGACACACCACTGTAGAGGCTTTCAAGTAATTAAAAAGCCATATTAATGACTTTATTCCAAGAGAAATGTAAATGCACAAACTTTATTTCTTCACTGTGTAACATACTACTTTGCTAGCAATGACTCAAATAAATTACATACTGAACTATTAAACCTTTGTAAATTTTGTGATCTATATTTCATTCCATTTATACTAAATCTGATGTAACTCTAGTGCGGCTTTGTTCTATTTTCTCAATTGGCATGCATTGTCTTTGTCTTTTATGCCACATACATCTTCAAGGACATTGGCTTATCTTTCAAATTATGGCTGCCATTGACCAACAAATTTTGCACACATGGTTAACAATGGTCGAGTGCCATGTATGATCCTAGACTTATATAAATAGGGAAAAACTCTTACTATTGTAAAATTCTTATTCCATCAAAGATTAAAATGGCATAAAATATTTTCTCTGAGGTTATGATCTCAGTAGGACACTTCATTACATGTATGAACAATAATGACAAAGCTGTCCATTAGGCATCAGAGGCCAGTGCAGGGCAGCTCCACAGAGTCTTGGAGGAAGACTTGTATAAGATGATTCTTTTGGATTGTTGTTCCACATTTCTCTCACTTTCGGATCTCTGTACAATCACTCATTCACTGATAAATCTCTGTAGAGCTGCTATTGAGATCACTTTAACAGCAAAATGCCAAGCTGGCTTTAAAAATAAGGAACACAGCTCCTCCACAACACCACTGTGTGTCTGCAAGAAAGAAACAGAAAGTTGCTTGAAGATTTCTACATTGCTCCTTCCATTTCGATGTCTGATTCCCTCATTTCTGTGTGCTGACTGAGAGAAGGTAAAAATAAACTTGTAGTGGTGGAGAGAATGAGATTTAACTCAAGCTGTCAATCGAGTGCTGCCATCTCTGAGCGAACATCTCAGGAGAGCTGAAAAATCTCATTACTCACTCGCTTGCTTGCTCGCTCACTCACTCGCTCACTCACATTTGCTCTCACCTCCCAACACACACCTATGAAAATGCACTCTCAATATCATTGGACTAATAAACCTATGCTTTGTGTTTTAGTTAGAATGTCAAATATGGGACTTAAATATGAAATTAAGAATATTCTTAAGAACTCTCAGCACCAAGGCTTAAATGATTTTGAGTCTAAATGTTAAATATGGACTATTTTAAATGTATTGGTACAAATAGGTACTATTCAATTGGACTAACATTGGCTATTAAGTTCAGCAGTTGGTCAATTATGTGCTGTTTTCTGGAAGTTTTTTTTGGTAGGCTGCCGGTAGTTAGAGCAGGTTCCACATTGCTCGTATAAATCGTTAGATAAAAAAAAAAACTCATCATGCCATATAACTGGTACAGTAACACATGAAATTAACTGTTAAACATATTTTTAAGATATACCTGACTGTTTTATTCAAAACAACTAACTATTATAAAAACATGCAAAAACGAATTACTATTTTCAACGCCACGTCACTGTATGTTGATGATCTCATAGTGAAGCAACTTACATCATAATTAGTTATTAAGTTATTTCCAGGTAATGGGTTGCGTCTGGAAGGGCATCCGCTGCGTAAAACATATGGTGGCATAGTTGGCAGTTTATTCTGCTGTGGTGACCCCGAAAGGGAAAAAGCCGAAAAGATAATGTATGTATGGATGGATGGATGGATAGTTTAAGTTAAGTCAAATCAAGTCAGATTTAATTTATGATAAGATAATTTATGTTTTAAATTATTCGTTTATTTACTTGGGAGTTAAAATTTAAATAAGACTAACACATAAAAAATAACCATTAAATATTGTTTTAAGTAAATGCTAATGCAGCAATAAATCCATCTGATCTGACACAAACATCAAACACCAATGATCACAATCTCTCAATGTAGAAACAAACAAATCTAATGAGATGGACGTTAAGGGAGAGACAAGTGCTCTGAAAAAAAAAACCCTTTGAGACCAAGCAAAGCCAAACAGTGTGTGAACCCAAATGCATACATGGACTCCCTTTACTATATCGCATTTCATTAAGCCATGACATTCAGAAAGGCCACAAATTCCTCTGACGAGATGAATGAAAGCAAACAACGAGCCGACACAATTTACTGTCTTGCTTCTAAAAAGCAGGTAATTACTTTCCCTGTGAGAAAAAGATGCAGCTTACTGGGGGGGAAATGGCTGTTCGGACTCATACTGTGCAGGAAGACACTACTGAAGCTCCCTGAAGCGAACCACCAATCATTTGAGCACGGTCCGACAGAGATGTGTTTTTACATTTATACAACGGTTGCAAATTATAGGACTCGAGCAAATCGCTTAAATCCATTGGTGTCACTGATATGAAATTCTGTGTTAAAAATCACATATTTGTAAAGGTTAACATTTGTCTAGAAATTCGTGGTGGGATAAGTGCACAACCCAAAGCCATCCACTTAGAGTTTGGGTCTTGTATAAGGCAGCTGTCAGAAACCTCTGATTTGGCTTGTCAGAGTTTTGACATTTTGACAGGCACTGAGATGGACAGCTAAACTCTGAGAGAGCCACGCTAGCATTCTACTGGTCAGTCACAAAGGAAGGTTTGTAATTAAAGTCTTGGCGACATCACTTCAGACCCATCTGCTAATGTGAGGGGGTCTTTTCTAGGTTGACCCTCTGGGTACGGGGTGGTTTTAGCAGTGTCTGACAGTAATAACAGAGAGCCAATAGGCACGTGATTTGACGTTGAAAGTAGGAAAGTGAGGACAGTTGGCTTCAAAAACAACAAAACTTTTTGGTCTCTGAACATTGTAGTATTTACACTGGTAATAAATGAAAAGTGAAAGAAGAGATGGTGGATAGAGAGGGAGAGACAGAGAGGAGAAGGGGAGAGAGAGCGAGAGAGAGAGAAAGAGTGAAGATGAGATGGGGATATGATCTGAAGGTTAATACACATTGCCTTTAAACTCTAAATTTAAGCTGAGTACTTGTGCTATGTTTGGTATTAGCAGATAGCTAAGCTAACAACAGCAATCAGACAAATAAGTTTATTTATGATGCTAAAAATAAGTACTTCAGAGTTATTGACGTCAGACATATCAAAATCTGAAAGAGAGAGCACATTTTACTAAAGGTCTGTTGCCTTTGCATGTTACAAAGCTAACAAGAGTATTCTAAAAAACAAACAAAAAACAGTGAACTGCTAATCACAATTTCAAATTCTCATACTAATCTTAAAGTGCAACGCAGTACTCAATGTAACCTATTCACATACAATCTGTGTTCACTAATATAACACTCATCAAACTAATTCCATTCCATATGCTAAAAAGATGAAAATTAGCATCTTTCCTAAACTTGTAAAATGTGAGTGATAAGTGTTTTATTAGCATCCTGCTACGCTAAAAAATATTGGAAAGTTCATGCAAATAACATTTTAATGTCATTAAATAAGTAAATGACTCATTTATATCCAAATAACTGTCTCTAAGGAATAAAAAACAGGTTTTGGAGGCATGACCGGATTGAATAGGATCATGTAAGATCATGCTTTAAATCATCAATTCATTTCTGTACATTTAGCTAAAATAAAATACCATCTAGGAATTCACACCAAACAGATTATGACTTGGCGAACTGCTTTTCCAGTGCATCATTAATGATTGCCAAATGTGTTTCATGCTTGAGGCAATCAAAAAAGTGCACAAACCATTTAAAAAACGAGAAAGTAAAAAACGCTTTTTTGTTACAAAACATCTGATTTATATTTATCTGATTTATAAACATGCTGTTTATATTATGAAGCATAAGATAAGACTAAATTGATCTCGATTCGGGTCTTAAAGGGGCTTCGGAGCTGACGTCACTGGAAAAATAAAGCTTGATAGAGCAGTAAAAGTGGATAGATAGAGAGAGAGAGAGAGGGGGAGAGAGAGAGAGTGAGAGAGAGAGAGAGAGAGAGAGATGAGAGAGAGAGAGGGGGGTGAGGAGAGGAGAGAGCGATAGAGATAGGGATCTGCTCGCTTTCTCTGCTTTTCATCGGGATCGCTCTCTCCTCTCTCTCCGTCCTCTCTCTCTCTCTCTCTCGCGCTCCCATCTCCTCCTCTCTGCCTCTCGAGAGAGAGAGAGAAAGAGAGAGAATAGACAAGGGTACAGTACCTCCATGGTTTGAGACTGATGCATGGCTTTGATTGCATTCTGTGCCATAGCCCTGGTAGAAAACGTGACAAACGCACATCCTGCAGGAGGGGACGAGGGAGGGAGGAGAGGAAGAAGGAGAGACGAGAGAGAAACAAAACAAGACAAAAAGGGTTGGACAAGTTGTTATAAAGCCAAAAAACAAAGATCGTACAAAGAACACAGCAGACAGTCAACAGTGCTGTACAGTGGCTAGAATAGAACAGTGAACATTAAACACTGAATTTTCAAAGAAACACTCAACACTCAACAGCTCCTAATACTATAGGCTATAATAAGGCTATATTAGTTTAGTCTTGAAATTAACCTGAAAATCCTGATTTGTGATTATTTAAACCACTTGTGACACCTTAGGATAATAATAAACATGCGTGCATTTCTTCATTCAATTAAATTTTCAGGTGGCATTGATGTTAGACAGAAAAATGTATTGTAAAATTAATGTAAATGGAATGAATTATGTTGCACTTTAATTTAATATGCTATGGTCAAAGTCTGTAGTAAGTGTGAACTAATTTATTGTCCATAACAACAGTTATGATAAAATTGCTACAACTCTATGCGATGCTTTAACCAACACTTTCTTGAAGGTGCACATGATTCAAATGTCATACACCGATGTGACCTTCTTATAAGATGCTCAATGTAACTGTTCTGATCAAATCACCATAAACAAAAGTAGAACTATCCTGGATCTGCAAGAAGTTTATCTCACCATTACATTTTTTACAAGGATTTATCAGTTTAGCCCACTAATGCAGTACAAATGCACTAATGCTCACTAATGTAGTGGTTGAAATGACATGAACACCTTCCATTTTACTGCCAAAATGTCAAAAATGAATAATGAGTTTAATAATGAATTTTCCCATTTAGCCAGCTGCTTCCTATTTTGGTCTGATTTCAGGCATTGACAATTGTATCCTGTATTAATTTAATTAAATGGCAAACTAAAGAGATTTAACAGTATTTTACTATTGAGTGTATAAAACAAGGATGATTCATGCATGATGTTTTGTACGAAGAATAATGGAGGCTCAGAAAGGGCATCGCCAGTCATCGCCATCATGAAAGTGTGTCACTTTCCGGTAACCATAAATGGGTGGGGAGAGGCGGGACATAGGTATATCACAGGAGTCTGAGTGGCTGAAGGGTTAAATCTTAATATATTTTAAACCAACTAATAAAAAAATAGTTCACCCCCTCAGAGTGCTCATGAGCGTCAAAGCTAGCGATCTGAAAAACAAACAAAAACACCAGCACCAGGGGTGTACACATGTTTTTTAGCTTCAAAGTTGGGCAGTTTTAACATGGGAGTGAATGAGAATCTACTCACTTCTGACCCCACCCATATTTTGGCCGGTCAAGGTACTACATCCGATTATCACTTCCTACTGTGCAACTGGAGCGAGAGAAGGAGGTTGCTCCTTGTATTTCACTAAGGTTTATTGTGGTAAATTTGATTTGATTTACTGTGATAAATATTTTGAGTTAATCTCATGAAGGAGCAGAAGGCAGTCTGCTCTCTAAGCAGCAGTAACACTGTTGTTAAAAATCTTTGTACATCTAATATTTACAACAATTCCACTGCTTTTGAAGGTTTTAATTTCTGATGTAATGGAAAATAGAAAATGTTCTTGATTTAAACTATAATCATTAGATTGACCGTTTTTAAAAAGTGGTATTATATAAGTAAGCTAATAAACAAACTAAAGAAAAAGTATGCAGACACACTCCCCTTGAAGACATCCTGGATCTTTATATAGTTTTTCATTCAACTTCTTTTTCTGTTTTAACCCATAAGAAGTGACACATGTATTGCCATCTATTAAAGTCTTCTAGAAATGTCTTTATTTAGCTCCAGTCTTTTTTTTTATAACATTTTTAGCAATTTATGCTATAGAAGATTCGGTTAGGCTGTTGTGGATTAATAAAAAACATTTCTTCCACAAAAGTATGGGTTTGAACACACATTAAAATGCTAAAATGCCCCCCTTAAATGCTGTGCGGATTATCTCAGTTTAATTTAATTTAAGACAATTTAATCAGAATTTTGCAGAGTAGCAACTCTCACAAAGAAAAGCCTCTATCCCTGTCAAAATCTAAATTTTACCTTGTTCAACTGACACTGCTGTACCCAACAAAAAAAATGTGTGTACAGGTTTGTGTGTACTTGGCCTTAGTGTCTTCAGTGGTTTTGCTGTAGTATAAGTAAATGGAGGCTTCAAAAACCCATAGTGTGTCAAACCAGATATGTAGAAATGTCAAACCACTAATGCAGCTTTTTAAGTACTAGTCTCTTTATTTTAATTTCAACCACATTATCTCTATGTAACCAATAAATTCAGAACTCATTCACAGAAACACGACTTAGTAGCATCAGTACTTTTTGGAATCCCCACCATCCCTTTTCATTAATATTCATCACCACATGAATATGCACAATACCCCCTAATGTTTCTTCTTTAAAACAACTGTAATCAACACAGTGCGTCCCTGTAGCGAACTGTGTGTGTGGTTGTGTTCCTGGAGAGTTTGCAATGGCATCTGGGATGAAGACGGTTGGAAGAAAGACAGGCCATATGGAGGCTTGCTGGGTGAAAACCAGCACACTTGCGATACGAGACACTTGCATGCATGGGCACTCTCGTTTATGTGTTAACTACTTTTCACACATCTACTTTTGCAAGAAAGCTGAGATAAGAGAGAACGAACGATGGAGAGGTTAGAACATGTAGCCTGGCGTTGTATATTTTAAGTTTGGAAAAAGCTGTTAGGTGTCCAAATGTTGCTGCTCTAGCAGTTTATTTTTCCTTTTTATTTAGTGATGTTTTAAACTTGCTCATTAATCTAGGGAAACATGTTTTCTCATCCCCACTGCCCTTTAGGAGCTCCATGCCCTATGAATAGCCATCATAGATGGGTTGGGTTTCTAATTTGGACATCATCGATAGATAACTCCTTGCTTGTGCTGTTTTTTTTATCAACATTTGAGCTTTAATAGTTTGTTAGATATTAAACAGCATTTTAAAGGTCATCCAGAGGTCTCCAGCCCCCATAGTACATGGAACATTGTTTAAAATAAATGTCAACAAAGCATATTACTGCATCGAAGCCAAATTTTACAGTTTTTTTTTACATGGAAATATAAAATGTAAAATGTAAAAAAATAAAAATAAACTAACTTCCAACAAAGAGAAGGAGACTCACTGGAAGACCAAGTGCATGCTTGCCCATTTATTTATCTAAACAAGTTTGGGAACTTATTTGTATTTCCCTGGAAGTGTTTGATGTAGTGTCCTTAACTCTTGTGTGGCCTTCGGGTCAAATTGACCCGTTTCTAATTTTTACAAGAAAATTTTTTTAAAAGTGTATATTCTTTTCTAGTAGGGACTGGTTGCAAAATTTCAAGATATGTTCTCTATACTGTTTGAATTTGAGAAAAGTCATACATGTTAATGTGTTATGGAGTAAAATTTTAATTTTTAATTGCTTTTAAAATGGGAATACCCCACAAAGGTTAAATAAGAACATACCACTGTGTTGTACACACACAAAAAAAATTCCTTACCCCTTAAAATTGATTGACAGTCAGTGAAGTTGTATCGACTTTTATCTGTCTGCACTAGACGAATGAAGGAGTAGCTGTTATATTTATGGTAGAATTACGTTGCTTGTTCCTCTCAGTCTTGTTTAGACTCCTTGCTATTTTTCATTACATCACTGACAGAGCAGGTGGCATCTTGATCTCTCCCTCTTCTTTAGCTAAAGACAAGCAAAACTACAGCAACACACCCCTATAAGAGTATGAATTGTTGACGCTGCAAATTGGAAGTTTTTAACTCATTAATATAATGAATCTGGATAATTTTTTTTACTAAAATTTTGCTGTTCGGGAGATCCAGAAGATCAATATCACTTCCTATTATATTCCAATATTATTGGCCCTTTAATGATTTTAATTTAATGGTTCAATGATGAGTTTTTATTTGGGGTTGCTGCTTCCCTGGCTGGGTCGAGAAATTATTCCACTAGCCAGAGACAAATGCCATCTAGTGATATAAACTCCATTTAATTAATAAATAAACTAAATCATAAATACTATAAAATAAAACTTCTCTTTTACTGCTGGATTTATGTGTGGTTGAATAGCTGAATCCATAGAAAAATCTGGTTGTAAAACAAATGAACTTGTGTGAATGGGACATAGCTGCCATTCTAGAAAAAAAACACATCTCTATTGTAAAAAAAAAAAAAAAAAAGACCCCCCCCCCCCCTTTGGACAATCTAATTACCAAGAGTAACATGATTAATTAAAATAAAAAATTCTGTGAATGGCTCTGGATTTTACAGTTAATTAAATATCCACATGGCGGCGCTGCTGCACCTGCTCGCACACATCTCTTCCTTTTCCTCTCCTCTTCATTAGCATCTCTCTCTTCACTATCAATCTGCTACAGCCTTCGTCTTCAGAGAGGCTGTATCGAAGCCGCACCAGTCAGCACTCAGCTTCTTTCTGCACTGGTTTAATTAGCCTCATCATTAAAGCAGTCTGCACACTCTGAGGTTGGTGTTTGGGTGCACAAGAAGTGTGCGAAAGCATCTCAGGAGAAAAAACTTTCTCTTTCAACTCTTAGAGTCGTGGTTCCAGCTGACCTGCGATTGCAGAGGTTGCTCGAGGTTTGAACAAACTCCAATCGGTTTCTTTAACGAGGAAAAAGCTTAAAGATTAGCGATGAAAATTTATTAACTATACTCTTCATGTTGCCATTCAGACTATTTGAAGTGCTGTATACACTAATGGTCACATTTACCAAAGGAATTAGTGAGTCTTACTTAAAATCCTTTCAAGGAAGTTAGAAGCAAAACTGCTAAATCAAACACTAAATACACTTAAGAACATATTTTTTTCTACAAAAATGTTTTTGCTTTGGAAAGTTAAATGAAGAAGAACATTTCATAGAGTTTTATATAAAGCTACAGTTAATGACTTGTTAATTTAAATGGGCTTTTAGCATTAAAACCTATAATATGTGTATGTCAAACACTATAAGACTTTGCCCTGCTAAATTTAAAGATAATTACTTTGTTCACTATTGCAAAACTGATTGTTAATTAGTATCTTAGCAGATGTAGTTATGCTATTCTTAACAAGCAGCTAAGAATAAAAGAAATGAGTTCAATTGGAGATTATAGCGGTTTGATTACGTTTTTATAACAAAATTAATTATTACATGTTCAGTTACATGTGCTCTTTAATACAAATTTGTGCGGACTTAAATGGAGTGTAGCGCTCAAACATTTAGCATTTTAAAGTTTAATCTTAAGGGTCATGTGTTTTACTGTTTTGCAACTTAAAATCACCATAACAAAGAGAATTTTATAAAAAAATGTTATATCTTTAAAGAAATTAAGTAAATTTGTTTTCTTTCTTTCTGTTAATTCGCTAAGCTTGCCTCAAAAGCAGATATCAGTCATTCATAGATCATTCTCTGATAGCTCACTATTCCATAAAAAATTTCAACTATTAACGCTGTGTTTTACTCCAAAATGTGTGAATGGGGTACTTGGTTAGACAATAGAGTTTGGTACATTTTGTTTCTAACACTAAAACAACACAGAGCTACATGTCTACCTTGGAAGTTGTGTGGATACACGGTCAAATTAACCGCCAAAAATATAAATGTAAATTCTTGCCAAAAATTCAATTTATTGACAGCTAAGCATTCCAAGCTAAGAACTCAACCTTTTAGTAAGTCATTGTATTGTTTTAATTGTAATTTTGTCTTTAAAAATATATTTTATTTTTTGTACACAAAAACATTTGTATGTTTTTTCTTCCACTTTTCAGAAGATGTTAAAGTTTTGTAGGCCCCAATGCAACAAGGTTTTCTCAGGCTAGAATAAGAAAGAGTTCTTTTAGGGGGCATCCAATTCCACATTCCTGTGTATTTATCAGTATGTGAAATGAGGGAAACCAGCCGAGCAGTATGTTAGATAAAAATTATTTGAAAGCACTAAGCAAAAAAATTTCGTAGATGTTTTTCTACATCTGGTGAAAATCATGAACATTGCAGACAATTCATCCCACCAATGCTCTGCGATATACACCGGCATTGAAAGTAGAGAACTGGCCAATCATGTGACATCTTAACATGTCCAATGAAGTGTGTTGTAAATATTTTTTTTATTCTATTCTGTACTATGTAGTAAGTACTGCATGATCTGTGGGACCTGTATGACCTGTGCATACTTAAAAAGTATGCAGATTCGAATGCCCCTTAAAAAAAGTCAACATTCATTGTACTGACCAGTATTTGAAATGTAGTAAGTGTGCCAAACAATACTAAAACATGCAAGAAATGACTGAAAAGTCAAGTTTACAAGAAATGGGGCCTTTAAATAACATTGATAATGGATGCTTTGACATCTCTTATCTACCATATTAGAAAGTCATTGGTTAACTTGCACCTTTAACTAAAGTCTGTTTTTTGTGGTTTCACCATCCTAGACTAGGTGCTTTTGTGCCCAAAGTTTTTCTAAAACACTTTCCAAGTCTTATTCACCTTCTGTTGAAACACATTGAGCACCCTCATAACTCCTCCGATCAAGCAACATTCTCATAGAGGGCATGGTTTAGCACAAGGTCAGCTAACTGACCAATTCCAACATTCCTTTTTTTACAACAATCCAAAGCTGCACATCTATTAAAATAGTTAATTTAAGTTACAGTTTTATCTTCTCTGATTGAGTTAAAAAATGCATCATTGAGCAAGGGGGACAGAGTGATATGGAGGGTTACAGATAGCAAGGGATGAGTTTTTTTTTTAAGAAAGTGGGGTAGCTCCCAGGGCACTGCGTTCACATGTGGCCTGATCTATATTTTATTAATAGTGGAGTTCAATGATGATTGATAGATTGCTTTAATAGCTCTCCACAAGCCCTGCTAAACTCATATTGGTCCATGGGATTTATCGTACACCTTCTTTTATGTACACGTTTACTCATCCAATCCTTTTTATGGTGTGGGGAGGGGTGGTAGATCCTTTCATAGAAGCATTTCAAATATATCTCCAACCAGGAGCTAGGGGAATAAAGTTAATCTCCGGTGGAATTAAAATATTCATGAGGACAGGAGGAGAAGATGGGAAATAGGGACCGCGAAGGAGTAAACGCTAGGATGGAGGGACAACGAGTCGAGCGGATGAGGAGGATAAATGAGTGATAAAAGATGGCTGAGTGTGAAAGCAGAGTATTATAGGAAGATTGAAGGAGAGTGTGATTCCCTGCAGCTTTCACAACATCAGGCTAGAGGAATCTTCAACACCGTATTCCTGTTTTTTGAGGAAGATCAACTAGTTAACGGAGAAATCTAGATATTTGTTTTATACAGTAATATTATTATTTTTGGGGAAAACAGAAGATGACTACATCGCAAATCCAATCCTCCCCCTTCACTATATCCTTTAAACCTCCCCTTAATTTGTCAAATTCTAATCAAATTCAGGTTAGGGGGAGGGCTTTTCCAATTCTATAGAACAAAAAGCTAGTGATTCGTAGCCCTTTAAAACAAAGGTTTGAGCATAACATCACATACGGTTACTGCTTAAATAATTATGGATGATGTTGCAAGTGGAGACTAGGGTTGTAAACGATAAACCAATGCAACCGGATATCTGGTTTAACGTACAAGAAATACGGCTTCACCTGTTTCAGCCTCTTGAATCAATAAAAACTATCTATTAATTTCTCGATGAACTGGTTTTAGAGTCATTGATTGAGTATCGTGAGAGATGGAACCTATTGGCAGCATCAAGTGTTACGCACACGCGCTCGCTCAAAAGGGATCCTGTTAAGCAACGCGAGAGCTAAAGTTAGAGAAAACCAATGTCAGCAAGAGACATGGTGATAATTCATTAAGGAAGAGAGAAAGTTGGGCACAATAGAGAGTCGCACAGGGTAGAGAGAAAGAGAGTCACGCGGGGAAGAAAGAGAGAGGTAAAGAGAGTAGGAGATCTTTGTGAATAAGCTTTTTGTCTGTCCTCCTGCTGCAACTTAATCATCTTCCTCCATGTCTTTCTCATTTAACGCTCACAAATTTTGAAGCAGGATACTGTCAGCCGAAAGCCAATGAGCAGCCGAAGACAATGAGAACAGCAGGAACCCTTTTAACCCTCACCTATGATTGGCTTAGCTCCGTAGTTGACATCTATCATTCTACTGTCTTTTTTGTCTATCTTTTTTAAACCAAACCGTAACCTGTGTATCTAGATGCAAGTCGAAGTGTTTATCCCTGAAAGTGTGTGCAACCCTAGTGGAGACATAATGGACATATGTGGATGTTTTTTTTCAACGTTTCAAAAAGAGAATAAAATGTGCAAGAATTATTGTTAAATCACTATAGTACTACGATAGTAACAGCTTACATCATTAGCTCATGTTTAATCTGTTTTTTTTTTATAATGTGTTTGGTCTGTAGTCTGAGATTTAAATTAATTGCAGACAAATAATTAGCAGTTTTCCATTGGACTCTGGATTGTGCCTGAGAATTTCAGTAAATGTATACTGTTGTGGTGAAAGAGCTGATTCAAATGTAAATAATTTAACAGTCAATCTAAGTAATGATACAATAATTGATAGACTTGTTTGTTGAGTACTGAAGATAAAATAGCAGTAAAGAGATTGTTTGATCAGTATTTATTATAATGAAGGAATAGTCTTTATTTCATATTCACCTGCATGGAATCAAAATAAAGGATCAATGAGATTTCATTGGGGTTGCTTTACATTAGCTATCATTAGAATTCATATTTTGTACCGGGAAACATGATCTTTCCTCACAATTGACTTACTCTCACTATAATGCACAAACAAAGTCTTATATACCTCTATTTCAAAAAAATAAAATATGGAGGTCAATGGGAGCACTGAAATCCCCGCATGAAGAAAATATAAAGTTGCTGAGTTATTAAAAATGTATTTCTTTTTTGTGAACAGCTATTTATCTCACCTCGACTGAGACCATCAGGTCCTCGTAAGATGCGGCACTCCTCGATCTGGCCGAAGGAAGAGAACATGATCCGGATGTCGTTCTCGTTGCATTTCTTAGACACCATGCCAATGAACAGCTTCCTGTCCTCCACCGCTGAATAAAAAAAGAACAAGGGTCACGCACATGCAGAGAAACACGCATTACTAAAGCAGGGATCAACATCCGTGTCTCATTAGCATTTCAATGAAAGAGACATACACACTTTGATCTTTTCTCCTGGTGATGCAAGACTCTTTTTGCTGTTATTTACGAGCCCAGAGGCTGTAATTATAATGTGTATTTTGTTTGAAATAAAAATGGATGGAATTTCATTTATACATCGTTCCTTTTCTCTTTATCATAAAGTCAGGAAGCTCTTTAGTGCAAATGCAATAAAATGGAGAGGAAAAGGTGCATTAGGTGGGTAATTGGTGCTTTGTGTAGTTTATCTTTCTTGTGTTGTCAGAGAATGATGGGAAATGTAGTTTTGTTCCCCTTTTCTCATAATCTTGAGATTTGTTTTCTGGTAAGATGAACTCATCTTTTATCAGCAGTAGATATTAGCTGTAATTTTTCGAGAACATAAGATGGCAGATCTAATAGTGAAACACAAATCGCTATCCAACTGGATTTAGATGAACTGAAGTTTAGCTTTTAGA
This sequence comes from Danionella dracula, assembly GCA_900490495.1. Taxonomy (NCBI): domain Eukaryota; kingdom Metazoa; phylum Chordata; class Actinopteri; order Cypriniformes; family Danionidae; genus Danionella; species Danionella dracula. The sequence continues at coordinate 12,891,045 of UELW01000334.1, forward strand.
TGGTATGAGTGGTGCTAAAATAATAACTAATATAGAAAGACTAACACTTGTAAAACACAAGATGAAGACATGTGTTGTCAGCGAAAAGTTTCTCAAAGCTGTTTATTGAAACCTAACTAGATTTAATACTTTTAAAATGGTTTTAAGAGCTAGTAATTTATTGTTATTTTTTCATTCCTGGCTATTCATCTTTGTTCATTGAATAGTGAGACAGAGATTTTAGTTTCAAAATGTCATTATCTTAAAAAAATCCTTTCATTGTCAAAAAACCAAAGTGATTGATGTGACTATGCCAGTTAATATACAGTTTGAGTCTTTATCAACCCATTCATAAGGTTCAGTAGGTGCCCTCTACACCTACTGGCAGCCCACAGTGCAGTGGGTCCTCATTATACACATTCTAAAATGCACCCTCACTACAAACTCTGTATATGTAGACTTAATTAAAAAAAAAATTTATATAATACTTACATATATGGTCGCAATGGAAATTTATAAAGTAAAACAAGTAAGAAAAAGTTCAATGATGTCATATTTTTATGATTGGTAAACATGTAGAACAAGTTAAATCACACCTAGACCACCCCAGGTGGCTCCTTAAGAGCTGTATTCTGCATTCATCTTGAATCTATCGGGAACTATGGATATAATAATATTTTTGGAGGCATTATGTCATTAAGTAGGTCACTATTCTGTCTACTGACAGCAAATAGTAGGTGCAGTACCTAATTATGTTGGCATTGAAATGAAAATCACAAAATTGACCATCATTGGAAGAACTTGATTATGATTTGAATGAGTGTGTGTGAATGTTTCCCAGCGATGGGTTGCGGCTGGAAGGGCATCCGCCATGTAAAACATATGCCAGAGAGTTGGCGACCCCGAAAGGGAAGAAAGCCGACATGAAGATGAATGAATGAATGAATGAATTCAACAAATTCAAGTTACTATTTAAAAAATATTTTGAAAACATTTATACTCTTGATTACAAGATCATCGGTTGGCTCAGGGTCTGAGTTCTCCTCACAAACAATCGATTTCACTTTATATTAGTCACTACAGATTTTATCATGGCAAACACTGACCACTTTATTGGTTATTGCCTATTCCAACTTAGATAGGACTGTATCATGCAATTTTAAGCAAGACAACAACATTGACAACCAAAACTGTTGCATACAGACTGAGTGCATACTTGCAGACAGTATTTCTAGTGAAGGGAATCAATTGTTTCGTAAATTTATAAAGTTGTGCAAGTTTGTCTAAACACTAGTCTCAGACCTCAAGCTTAAGGAACTTTGGGTGAAAGTCTGATGTTTTGGTTAATGATCTTGTATTTTTTTTTACAGATACTTCAAGAATCCCGAAGTCATGATTTAATTGGTTCAATTTGTCTGGATTTCAGGGAGAAGATAGTGTAACATTGAGTCTTTTGATCAAGGAAAAAAAAGTGTGCCCCCTCAATTCGACTATAGAATATTGTTTTTCTATTCTGTAAACTTTGCATTAATTCTAGTCTTCTGTGATACTTTTTTCCATGGCTAACTAGTTGAATGTTGTGGTAATATTTTCACTCTCTGAAACATGGCACTAGACCTCATGAGCGGATCTAGACATCGTGACATTTAGAAAACTTAATTTTAGTTTTTCCATTTCATTTAATTTCATTTTCAAAATTAATTTGTTTGTCATAGCATAACAAGCGCACAGACTTTTTCAGTCTGGACGCATCAACCTGCAAAAATAAAAAGACATTTAAATTAACAATGACGGTATAATGACATAATATTTGTAAATTTAGTCATGAAGAACAGTTTTAGCTATACTTATTAAGTAGTCTACTTTCTAACCTTTTTAACCATTTATTTAAGAGGGGTATCAAACTCATTTATATTAAAAAAATATTAACGTGGACAGGTATTCGTTTTAAAAGCAAATGTTGTAAAGACATCTAAACTTAGCACCTCCCACTGCTTTTTTATCTTTTCTAAAATGCTCAAAAGAACAAGAGCAAAATAGAAATAGTCTAAATAGATGAATTAGAGATTTGTTAGAGGGCTGTTCTTATGAATGCTGAAGTGAGCCACTGAGAAAGATTACGAAATGAAGAATGTATGAGCTCTCGGTGCTGCGCAGCCGATAAGAGAAGTGCTGCTGCTGCTGCTCTCAGGGAAATCGATAGCACACTTGTTTATTTTGCTCTCTGATTGTTTGTGCATTTAACAGTGACAGGATGAGCCAGCGATAACTGCTGCTACAAAGCCCTCTGCTAACAGGCACACACCCAGTTCATATCAGAAGATTAAAGACACACACGCTGGGAAAGGCCTCAGGGTTTCATTTATAGTCTTCACTAATGAGCAGAATGGGTTAGAGTTAGGGAAAGGGTTCACTGATGAACAGTGTGTTCCACCTCCACATTCAGTGGAGTCTGTTGTCATACAGTCTGCTATATTGTGCAGTCCAGCTTTTGTCAAACCCTTTTCTTGATAAAGAAAACACATTTAAACTCAAATCACTCAAAATGGATTTTTAGCGTTCTGAAAATAAAATCTTCATAAAGTGTCAAAAATTTAAAAAAGCAGCAGTATTCAGTGTTCAGTAATGATTATCAATATCAAAAGGACAAAAAACATTTTTTGAAAAGCCATAAAGTCTCCCAGTTTCAGCTCAACCCAAGAAAAATGTGGCTGGAATGGGAATTGACACAGAGTAGGAAAAGAGTGACTGTATTAAAAAAAATGTTGAACCACTGTTTAACCACTCCTCAGTAAGTCGCTATAGGCTGGCCCAAAAGTCGCTAAAAGTCACTAGAAGACATCATCAACTAATTTGCATAATACCACGTTGACATGCGTGATGTACATTCCCGCCCTCAGTGGGTTTTTAATCAATGCAAAAATAAAAGTATTGCAGGTATACATGTTTCATGTCATTAAATTAACACATATCGCGTTATAAAACAATCATGTAATGCTAAATAAAATTTTATAATAATACATACAATGAGAACAGAATGACGTTTTGCTGTTGCTTGAAAATGAAAGGTAAGCTTTAATGTTAATCATGTCTTCAGATCAATTTTGATTTTACTTTGTGTTTTATGTAAAGATGGTGGATGTTGTGTGAGGGAGGAACACCTCACACAGGCATAGGCTTCTATTCTTGTGCTAATATGTAAACAAAACATTTTAAGTACCGTAATTTCTGGACTATAAGCCGCTACTTTTTTCATAGGTTTTGAACCATGCGGCTCATACAAAGGTGCGGCTATTCTGCAGTTTTTTTTCATCGCTAGGGGCGCTCTAACCGGAATTAGAATCAAAACTAAGACAAAATAAATGCAAAGAAGAATACGCTAGTTCCTCTGCTTAAGATATACGTCGGTAGAAGCGGATAGAACGACGTGATTTCACACACTGGAGAAATGAAGATAAATACTGGAAATACCGGTTATTTTCTCTTGTTTTGTCCCGTTTAATAAGCAAAGTTGCTGCCGTGTTAAAATACAGGTTAGGAAAGGATCTATTTAGGTACATACATGTACATTTACAATTCAAAATCGTTCTGTTCCTGTTGTAAATATCTAATCTAAAAACATACATATCTGTGGCTTGCAAAACTTTTTTAAATAGTGCGGATGCGGCTTATATGCAGGTGCGGCTTGTTTATTTTATTTTATTTTTTTAAAACAAAGCGGATGCGGTTTATATGCAGGTGCGCTTTATAGTCCAGAATTTACGGTACTCATTTTTTTGTAATAAAGACACACAATCTCAAAATCTTGTGCCGGGAAAACTGTGAATTTTGATAATTGTGGAGTAGAGGAAACAATAGAAGATGTAATACTTAAATGTAAAACATATGAAATGGAAAGAAAAGAAATGATGAAAGAGATTAGGGAAATAATAACAGATCCTTTAACAATGAACAAAATCCTAAAAGAAACAAAAACATATACGGCAATCCTTTTATTACCTAAATAAACTAAGAATCATTTTAGAAAATATATTAATAATAATAGGAAAGGTTAATTTTCCCTCCTTCATATATATAGTTTGTACTACTTTTCTGTTGGTGACACCATTAATGCACCATTAAGAAGGCTTGCGACCAGCCGGGAGCTTTGATTGTTATTTAAAGTGAATGGCATTGAGAGGGGAGCAGGCTCGGGGTGGGGGCAAAGACAGTGAGTGACAGAAAGGCAAAGCACAGACATTGCAGCCGTGTTCCTCAAATCAAAGAGCCCGTCAGCCAGAAAAAAAAAGGTTGATAAAAGTCACCAGGAACCGCAGAAAAAGTCACTAGACGGTCTGAAAAGTCGCTAAATCTAAGTAAATTGCTAAGTTGGCAACACTGACTTGATACACCTGAAAAGCTATTAAAGTGTCATGTGTGATTTTTTTTGCTAAATGCTTTGAAAAGCTATATTAGTAGTTTTAAACATGAAAGCCAAACATACAGAGAAAAAGAGAAAATTTTCCACAATTTAACCCTTCAAACATTAATTATTTTGTAGGTCTCAAAAATACTAAATGTAAATTGTTAGTTTTAAATCAAGGTTTTGTATTTATTATAAATTTATCATTATAAATCAATCTTTTGTGATTTTTTTTTTCATTCAAGATGATATATAGATTTTAGAATACTTAGAAAGCTGTTTTAAACCTGAGGTGTATAACTTAATGTGCAGACATGGTGTGTTTACTATATTGTGTTTTTCCCCCTTCATATTATGAGAGGTTTAGATTTCCTTACATCTTATAGTATAAAATTCTTCAAATGTACAGAAAAATGTTTTAATTTGAGGGCATTTTTCCAAAAGCAGTAAATAACAGATACAATGTGGTGTCTATTGGAATAGACGCAGGGTCTGAAAGGGTTAAACAAAGACACTAAATTATTAATTCACCTCTCTGGTTTCATGAACCTTTAAAAGAGTATTATGCAAACGTTCTAACACAAAATAATGAAAAATGGTCTTGATTTATCAAGAAACATTAACGAATCATGTTCATTTCAAGCACCAACATCACCGAAAGAAAAGTTAAGTTGTCACAGACAAACACAAATCTATCGCACTGTGGAGCCCAGACAAGAAAACATATACGTAAAATAGCAAGACGATTCAAAGGCCATTTTGCTTCCATAAGAGCTCATTTAAAAAGCAGAGCAGCATATTACATTTGGATCAAGTATTCCACAAATATCAGTTCTATGAAATAGCACACAGCAAATCAAGCACAATAACAGCTAGAATCGAATAGGTAAAGCTCGGACATCAATCATCCTATAAATTCTCTGAAAAGAATAAACTTACTGCAATCAATATTAATATGGTCTGCAGGAGCTTGTACTCTAGATAGGTGAAAAACTAAAATGAAATGTTCCAAAAGCAGGGCTTACAATACAATATGTATGCAAGAACAAACTCTGTAATTGACACAACAAATTTGGATACAACACATACATACTCTATTGTATACATGCGTTCTGAAGACCAGGATATATAACAAATTAAGAAGTCTGTAGTATGAATAATGACATACATTATTCTTTTTTTTTCAACAACTTACACAAGGGAGAGAGACAGCATGAAATGTGTCAAAGTTTAAGTTGGGTTACTCATAATATAAAGCTTATAAATCAGCTGTAGAAGAAAGGAAATAAAACGATAGAAAGAAAAAGGAAGGAATAATTGAATTATTTTTAACCAGAGCTGTAATTGATAGACTTTCTCAGATTTTAGAGGCTTCATATTCCTTTAAAGATGTATTGACAAATAGTTTGCATTTGCCTCAACATTCATTCATTCATTCATCCATCTTCATGTCAGCTTTCTTCCCTTTCGGGGTCGCCACAGCGGAATGAACCGCCAACTCTCTGGCATATGTTTTACGCGGCGGATGCCCTTGAAGCCTCAACCCATCGCTGGGAAACATTCACACACTCATTCACACTTTAACACTATGGACAATCGTTATTACTCAATTCACTTATTCCGCATGTCTTTGGACTTGTGGGGAAACTGGAGCACCCGGAGAAAACCCACGCGATCACGGGGAGAACATGCAAACTCCACACAGAAATGCCACCTGCCCCAGGCGAGCCTAGAACCAGCGACCTTCTTGCTGTGAGACGACCGTGCTACCCACTGCGCCACCTTGACGCCTTGCCTCAACATTTACACATTTAAATTGTTTATATACAATTTAATTAATACTTCAATTAAAATTAAATGGTTTGCAATCACTTTTTATATCAAGCACTTTACGTGAGAGAGTAGTTTCAAAATTAAAATGACTTGGGCCAACTCTGTTGGAGATTCTAACACAGTCATTGCCTTCAGGTCATCGTTCAACTGTTTAGTCAGTGGAAACAAAGACTTGGAGTGTGTGTTGGAGAGCTTTGCAGACCTCCTGACCACCGTTATGAAATCATTTTGTGAATGATGTGTTTTATCTGACAGAGAGTAGACGTGTATGGGCCACTGGCAGGTCAGACGCTTAAACTGTTCCTGACCCAAGGGCCTTCAAGCTTTCAATAATTCAGCCATCTCTCAGTCACACACGCACACACACACAGAGACAGGCAGGGAGGGATTGTAGCATTAGGGAACTACAGGGAAATGCCTTTGGCCCTGACCAACATAAGACCTTTTTTTTTTACCTTTAGTTAAATGTGCTGTATCATGTAAACTTGCCTTTTCAAACATTTCTTGCATGTTTAGGTATTTAGATATTTAGTATTATCACATCAAAAACATGTCTCAAGTCATGTTCAATTACATTAATGCATGTTTGTGTGATAATATTTTCTTTTCTAGGGGCTAAATGGCTCGATGACTTTAGCGACACCCGCTGGCCATAGCACCGCTCACTGACCAATCAGATGAAATGCTAATGCATCTCAATGAAGACAGTATCAAAGCATTGGAAAACAGTGAAAATAAAGTGTTTGTTGGATGTCCATGTAAAAATGTTTGCTTTTTTGGCTCATGTCAAGATAAATGTTTTAGTTGGAAATGGGAGGATTTTCTGTGTGCTAAAACAAAAACTCAGCAGGGGGCGTGATAGGGCAGTGGGAGGAATATGGGGTACACATATCATTTGCTGGAGTACAACCATTTGACTTGATTCAAAGTCATTGTTTATGATAAATATTGCCTTTTGAATATTATTATGGCTGTAGTGATATTCTAAAGGGGTCAATTGATTATTTTTATTATTTTGTTATTACAGATTTTAAAGAGATGTGATGTGGCCTTTAATAATTAAAGAGTGGAATCCATATAAATATATTTAAAGCATTAAAACAATTTCTCTTATAGCTCATCAATCTCAAAACTTTTTAAATAATTTTTTTCAATGAAGATATGGTTTTGTAGCCTGTAATACAATGCTTATAATGCTACAATATGTCCTTGAGTGGAAAGTTTGAACCCAAAACGAATTATTTGAAAAAATGTTGAGTGATTGAATCAACGCTGAAGGAAATCAGCTGGAAGTGTATACAATAAAAGATAAAAGATATACAATTTTAAGTTTCAGGAGAGACTGCAAACACTAGAATGAAAAACTGAATTATTGAAGATTATAAGGATTTCAAAATTGCTTCATCAATTTGTTTAGTAACAATTACTAAAGATGAGAACTTTAAAATGAGAATAATTACACTATACTTTGCATTTCATAAACCAATTACAAGCATGGGATGTTGCAAGTCACTTGTCATCCATATTACTAATATATACTTTGTTAGGTTTCGTCTTTTGGCATTTCATTTTTGCACCTAGTTTAAAGTTTTTTTGTCTGTGATGGAAATAACAAGGAACATTTTAGTATTTGGGACTATAATTACGTAAAACTGAAACTTCTCTGGTTTTAATAATTGTCAAAAAATTCCAGTATTGTAATTCAAACATGCTATATAGAATTTTTCAGCAACATTAAATATATCAAGTCCTTTAAAGTAATGTGATTGACCCCTTAGAGAAGCGTTGGTTAACTGCCACACAATAATTACTTAAAAAGTGGCTGTTTGCATTGTCTGAAAAATCATTCCATAATCTTTATGGTGCCTCTATCAAAGTGTTAAGAATAATCACAAAAAAAAAATATCAGACAACCTGAACAAACGAAGAGCGGCTCACCATTTGACTTCTCGCTGTCTGCTGGCTTCATCTGTATGGGATGGTGCATCTGAAAACACAAACACAGGGGTAACATTAGTAGAAACACTGCACATTCATAACAGTACGCTCATTAATGTGGAGGGCAGCAGATAATCAAGCTGCTCCGGCTGCATGGTGATGTTCCGCATCATTACTGTGATGTTGTTAATGTGTCGGTATTTTCCTGCTTGCTCAATTTTTCATTTGAATGATGCGGGCAAACTCAAGGCACACACATGACTTTATTGCTCTGATGAACCTGAACTGTCAGCTCATTCCCAACACAAAAGTTTTTCACAAAAAGCATCTCACACACAGTTGTTCTCACTCTGTTTCTCTCCATTAAATTATTTGTACAGTACAGGTAACAATGGGTAAATGGGTAAACATCTGATGAACATAAAAAAGGTTCCTTTTTTATTCAATTAAAAAGTCCTAAATTTAAAAAGTCCTATTTATTCTATTTTAGTGTTTTTGCATTAGTAAAACAAAACATGGGCTCTTTCATCATATTTTCTTTAGCCTTCAGCTAATGCAGGAAGTGAATTAACAAAACCTAAAATTGAATAAACCTAAAATGTAATAACAAAAATCTAAATAAAACTCATGATCTGCATCAAAAATGTACAGACTTTATAAAGGGTAGTTTTTGAAGAATTCTGGATCGTGAAAATTCTTTTTTTTGTCAAAAGACAAATATAGTTAATGTTATTCATATGTTTTCTGTACAACAACCACCCCATCAGACATGTGACAATAAAAAAAACAATAAGTAGAATTTTTGTTCCTAAACTTGAAACATGCATTTAATACAAACTAATACAAACTGACTCATCCATAGACAACCTAACAAAAGATTGTTCCAGTGCTCTATCTGCTTTCAGAAGGTCAATGTGAGCTTTATGAAGTTAGAAGCACTCTGTGCCATTCTTTCATGTATTTTGACACCAGATGAAGAGCATAGGTGATGTTTTTTATACGTTTCTGAGATAATCATTGGTTGTTCTTTGCATCCAACTTTGGGTCAAAAATATTTCAAAATGTTTTAGTGAATCTGGTTCTAAAATGTAAATTTCTGTGTATTCCACAGAAACACATTTTCTGTAAATCAGTTGAGAGTGATATTAGCAACATGGGCTGTGTTTGAATAGGTGATCAAATGTTTTACAGTAATTCACTGAGATATGGAACTATGGATAAACACACAACTCTTGTCTTGTTGATCTTTTTTTTCCTGCAACATTCATAGAAGATTAATAGCAATTTTACAACGAAGGAAATCTGTCTTTAGCAAACAAGCTATTTGCTATTAATCTTTTCATAGATTGTTTGTCTGTTATTTAATACATACATAATACTTGTTTGGTTCCACTTTCACCAGTTGTCACGGAGTCTAACCTCGGCACTCCCTCCTCTGGCCACCAGAGGGCATTAACTCCTGCTCCTCCACACTACATTCCCCATACACCCCAGGGACATCCTGATTACACACCCAGCTGAAAGACATTAACATTACTATTTAAACAGACTGTTTCCCTTGGCTCGTCGCGAAGTCTTGTTTGTTTCTACTGCAATTCCGAGCGTTTACCTTGTTTGTCTGCCTGCCTGTTGTGACCCTGCCTGTTCTCCGTTTACGATCCTAGCCGCCTGCCTGTTGGACTAATCTTGCTGATCTCTGTTACCGCCTGTTTGCTGCCTGCCCTGACTAACCGCCTGTTTCTGGATTACGTTGTAAATAAAAGCCTGCATATGGATTCCAACCCGAGTGATGTTACGTTACAGAAGACTTCGCCTGTCCGGAGAGGTTTGAGCAGCCCCGTGAGGGCAAGAGCGCAGGTGAAAGATTGCTGGAGTGTTCACAGGACAGAGAGTACCGCCCATTATGGACCCCAGCTGACAGTCCTGGTGAGTCTCCAGTGGATCTCTCTGATGTCCATATGAGCGTGCTCTTAACTCAGAGGCTGCAAGAGATCCAGCGGGATGGACTGCCCTATGGACTCTATGCAGAGAAGCTGTGGACGAGGTTGCAGGGGTTTGGGCTGCCAGACCTTTGGCTCTTTTCCCTGTTCCTGGATGGACTGGAGGAACCAGTGAACCACAGCAGTCTAGGGGATAAGTGGAGTTGGGACTTCTGGCAGTTAGTCGATGACTTCATCCAGCAGAAGGAGCGGGAGCTCTATGGTGAGGATCTCGAGCTTCTGCTGGGCAGTGACGACTTCCAGGAATCACCATCTCCTCCAAGCAGTTTCAAGTCAACGGAGACACGCAACAAGTCACAGAAGAGGAGACTGAGAAAGGCCGTCCGGAGGTCTGAAGGAGAGGTTGCCCTTCCAGAGTGGTATGGGCTTCCTATCCTCTGTCCTCAAGTTTTTGAGCCCGTTAGTGCCTCAGATACCTCCAAGGTGGAGAATCGCACTCCCCACATACCCTGCGCAGAGCTTCCTGTACAGACTCCGTCTGCCTCATGCCCTGAGAGGGTCGGTCTAGACACCTCCACGGGGGTGCCACAACCACCACATCCGAAGAAAAGGAAGAGGAGGAAAAGGAGTGGTTCAAACCCCTAAACTCTCTCTTTTCCAGTCAGTACGACCGAGTCTACTGCTCGGAGGATTAGTGGAGACCGCGCCAGTGTTGCCCCGGAAACGCTGATCCCTGAGGCTGAAGGGAGAGTCGTGGTTGAGGTGTGCCATGCTCCTGTCCTTAATAATGGGGGGTCTTGTTATGCCGTTCTGCCGGCGCCAACCCAGGTTCTGTGTCTGCCGGCGCCAACCCAGGTTCCGTGTCTGCCGGCGCCAAACCAGGTTCCGTGTCTGCCGGCGCCAAACCAGGTTCCGTGTCTGCCGGCGCCAAACCAGGTTCCGTGTCTGCCGGCGCCAACCCAGGTTCCGTGTCTGCCGGCGCCAACCCAGGTTCCGTGTCTGCCGGCGCCAACCCAGGTTCCGTGTCTGCCGGCGCCAACCCAGGTTCCATGTCTGCCGGCGCCAACCCAGGTTCCGTGTCTGCCGGCACCAACCCAGGTTCCGTGTCTGCCGGTGCCAACCCAGGTTCCGTGTCTGCCGGCGCCAACCCAGGTTCCGTGTGTGCCGGCGCCAACCCAGGTTCCGTGTCTGCTGGCGCCACCAGCGCGCCGCTGCCCTGCTCTGCCGGCGCCACCCGCGTGCCGCTGCCCTGCTCTGCTGGCGCTACCCGTGCGTCGCCGCCCTGCTCTGCCGGCGCCACCCGCGCGCCGCCGCCCTGCTCTGCCGGCGCCACCCGAGCGCCGCTACCCAGCTCTGCCGATGTCTGCTCTTCGCCTGCCGGCGCCACCCGAGACCCGCTGCCCAGCTCTGCCGACGTCTGCTCTGCGCCTGCCGGCGCCACCCGAGCGTCGCTGTCCTGCTATGCCGACACCTGCTCTTCGCCTGCCGGCGCCACCCGAGCGCCACTTCCCAGCTCTGCCGACGTCTGCTCTTCGCCTGCCGGCACCACCCAAGCGTCGCTGCCCAGCTCTGCCGGCACCTGCTCTTTGCCTGCTTCTGCCGGCACCCTTTGGACTGTTTCGATGGTTGCCGATGCTACAGGCCTTGCCTCTGAGGTCACTTTTTGTGGCATGGCTCCTGCCACCAGATCCTCCATGGACTGCCCCTTAGGTACGGGGAGGGAGACGGTCCACAGGAACGCTTTTGAATAGACGCAAAGGACATTCTCGACCCAGACCTCACTGAGACATTCCACCATAACCACCCGAACAGACTGGCTCCTTGACCACGGGGGAGACCCGTCGCCGTCCGCTTCCTCGCGCCAGGAGTCGCTCGTAGAAGGGGGGCTCTGTCACGGAGTCTAACCTCGGCACTCCCTCCTCTGGCCACCAGAGGGCATTAACTCCTGCTCCTCCACACTACATTCCCCTTACACCCCAGGGACATCCTGATTACACACCCAGCTGAAAGACATTAACATTACTATTTAAACAGACTGTTTCCCTTGGCTCGTCGCGAAGTCTTGTTTGTTTCTACTGCAATTCCGAGCGTTTACCTTGTTTGTCTGCCTGCCTGTTGTGACCCTGCCTGTTCTCCGTTTACGATCCTAGCCGCCTGCCTGTTGGACTAATCTTGCTGATCTCTGTTACCGCCTGTTTGCTGCCTGCCCTGACTAACCGCCTGTTTCTGGATTACGTTGTTAATAAAAGCCTGCATATGGATCCCAACCCGAGTGATGTTACGTTACACCAGTCATGTGGTCTGGATAAGATTACATGTCTGGTGGCTGTTTGTGGTTTGCTTTCACCAATCACGTGGTCTTTAATTTTTTTTACAATAATAAATAGCAATAAACTTGTATTCAAATGTTGACTATAATCACATTCAACTGTTCAGTTACACTTGAAATACCAGCACCAGTTTATCTTTTTTTGCACAAAATTCTAGGGCATGCATTAATTATTTGCAGTAATATTTACTATTATTCTTTAAAGGCAGTTTGTTCATAATCCATGCCAGTTATTTCATTTAACAAGTACAAAGTCAGTTGTATTGAACTTAGAGTTATGTGTTGAGGCATCTCCAGAAACCAATGGTAGGACATTGATGGACACAGAAGCTTTCTATGAGTGTGTGGTGAGGGTTGAAGGTCACGGCTGAGATCTAGAAAAAGGATATCTTCAGTTTTTTCTGACTGCTTTTACAGTCCTATCCAGCTGGAGAATTATGGAGCTGTCAAATGCTCTCCAGCTGCAGATGTGCCTCTCTTTCAGGTGTGTGGTGCATGTGTGTGTGAAAAAGAGAGAGAGATCAAACATGTATATTTCATGAGGTTCGGGTAGAGAATGATCTGGGTAATTAGTGTCATGGCCTTTAACAGGAGAGGATGAAAACACACATTCTCTCTCCCACTCTGTCTCTCTCTCTGATGGCTGGATGTGAACACACTGTTTGAATCTGTGTGCGATCAAAGCTTCACTTAGCATTGTATAGGTGATCCCTAAATTTTGAGCGAGATGTAGTTGACTTCAGAATTCAGTAAGATCAGAAATTAAATGTGCTTTGAAAACGCAGTCCAGTGGTTTGGAGAGTTGGTGTGTTTTGATAAAAGATCACAGAAGTCAGACAGATGGATGCACAGTGGGGTTTTCATAAGCTGCTCCTCTTTCCTCAACACAGACACAAACAAATCTGTAATGTCACTGATACACTGCTATGAATGCCTAGACAGCTAAAAAAAAACATCAGCTAAAGAAAAAATTATTTTAGTAGAAGACAAATGTGTGATAAGAAGCAAATGTCTCTTCCAAATAAAATATAATAGTAGAAGTGATGTAAGATTTTGGGGGATACACTATTAGATCATCCACTATATATATATGCTAAACAGATTCTTTCAGAAACCATATAAACAATCCTAGAGGTGGGTAGTAATTAATTACATTTACTTAGTTACATTTACTTGAGTTAGTTGATAGGGAAATTTGAACTTTTTGAATACTTGATAAAATGTGTATTTTTACTTTTTACTCAAGCAATTTTGTAAAATATTTATACTATTACTCAGATGCATTCTAATTACATCCTTGCTACCAATATCATGGAACAACATAAGTATATTTAATAGAAAGCTGTCAACAAGTTAGCAAGTCTCGTGAGATGTTGGAGAGGATGACGTGCGAGAGACTGCCAGCTACTCCCGTCAAATATGGCAGATCACCCATGGCCTCGTTTTCAAAGTTTATTTACTCTCAAAAACACAAAGAAAAGCATATTTGTGATGCAGTGCATGCTTTGAGCAAAAAAAATTGATTGATATCAAAGTATTCATGAACTTTAGCTCCAACCTGTCAGGGTTCTATGCTTTATTTTCAAGTTTTAGAACCTTTATCTTTATTGTATTTTTGTACTGCTATTTTCTGTCTTAGGTTTCAGTCTATTTTGTTGGTCTGTGTCTTAATTAGGTTTGCATCCAGTCTAGTTCATTTCAGTTGCTGATCAGGAGTTGCTGCCTGTCGCAGCTTGTTAACTCTTGATCAGACTCTCTTTGTAATTTAGATCTTTTGTAATTGGTCAATATCACTCTGTGTGTCTTGTAATGTACATGGTGGAATTCTGCAGTTTGTGGTTTGTTTTACATGTAATTGAGTTTATGTTCTGGTTTGTTATTTTTCCATCTTATGGGATTTTAGTTCAGTTTTGGAAAGTTATGTAGTTGATGTGGGTTGTCCCACTCTTGGGTTATTTATGTTCTGGTTTTTTTAGAGTTTTGCAAATAAAGTGATTTTTTTAAATCACTGGCTGGTGTGCATATGAGTTCTATAAGTACACCTCATGACACAGCCTTAAAAACATGCAGCCATAAGTGACTCCATCAAAGTACTTTAATCATATTCATGTTAATGCAACTATGGTTACTACAAGAGCTTTGGCTGTGATGTCAAAATTTAAGTGGTGGATACTTTCCCATACACTCGCTAATGAACTCTGAACAAGTAGGTGCAAAAAATACAAGTTCATCTTACATATAAAGTTGTCTTTTTTTCTATAAAACTACAGATTTATAAATCCTTTTTTCTTATCATATTTAGCAACAAATAAACAAAAGGAAACATGGTTAATTGTAAGAGAAGCTTATTGATTGGATTTATTGTTGTTGGTGTAAGTCATTAAGTTGGTTATGTCATGTGTATGTGCCCGTTAACTGACTGTAATCAGTTTCCAGTAAGTCGCTTTGGACAAAAGCATCTGCTAAATGCATAAATGCAAATGTTCATTTAACATAGATGTTAACATAGATAATAAGATGTTCTAGTAGTGTGAGTTTTTGCTTTGCATCGTTCAGATCAGAAGTAACTAACTTCTAATCCAAAACAACCTACTACAAAAAATACATATTTCGACTCTAACCACCTCAACTACTAATAGCGTGAGAGTAATGGTTCTAAATACAAATAATAGGGGCCAAAAATATTAAAAGCATTGGAGAAAATGAGGCACATAATAAATTAGTAACATAACATATTTTGCTGAATCTCAATTCTCTGTGTATGATTACCAATGTTTTATATTTCACATAGATATTTTATTTTTTTATTATGATTTTTTTATTTGTTAACATATACTGTTGCTTGCCTCAAGTAAAAGAATGAATTATGACACATGACTGGATCAAGTCTGGATTCGTGATAAGAGCTACATATATCTTGTAACTGGGCCAATGTAATGTGTGGCCCAGGCTTGTGTGCTGCATTAAAAATGGTGTTACCACTGCTCACTCGGACAGTTATTTTCCAATAACAAATCATGTGCAGAGCAATTGCAAAATATTGCCAAATATACCATTAAAAAAAAAGATGTGTCCACAAGCCTCACCAAGAGCAACAAGAGTACATTGCATGGATAAGTAAATCATGATAATTATTCACAAGTAACATTTTAACCATATTTAACCCAACATTATTTTTAAATGTATTATATTTATCAACTTAATAAACAGATTAGATAATGTTTTTGAACATTTCATATTTTAAATTTGGGGTTCAACATAACCAGGTTGACATGCATACATACTTACATACATACATACATTTTTTTCAACGGCTATCAAATGATAATTTGGTGATATGTTTTTACAAACCCCACCTTAACATTTTACGTTATGTTGAGTATTTGGAGGTTATCAATACAGCATGAAGAGTAAGAGGCCTGATATCAAATCAAATGTGACTGGACCTGAAGTCATCAAGGGTAAGCTTGAAGTAGAAAAGCTGCTTTTCTCTCACAAGGTAAAACACAGCTACCTTACAACATATAACCACTGGAATCTATAAAGGTTTAAGGTTTTCCGAGTCTGAGCATGCAACTCATAAAATATAGACCACACAATGCCTCCCCAATGGGGAGGGAGGAGCCATTACTTTTATACTGTCATGGCTCCATTTTTAGTCCCAGCACCAATTATGACAATTCACAAAATGTGTGTGCACAATTCTCCACATCAAAATCATGCTGAAAGTCATACACACTGAAAACGTCCTTTTCAATAAGAGTTCCAACTGTAGCTTTGGTTTTCTGTTGTTCTCTTGACATTTCAGAGTCAGAGCGTCTTGGAAAACATTTTAATTTCAAGGGTATATTCTTACAACAACATACTCACTCCATTAATATTCATCCAAAATACACTTATTATTCTCAAACTAGAGCAGCGAGTGTCTCATGCTGTCCTTTTCTTATAAAAAAAAAAAAACAGAAAAATGTTGTATGAAAAATAAACTTTCCTTCAGAGAAAAGAGAGTGGCATGGGTAGATAAACATACACTCACTCACCCCGGTTAAGGTCTTGATGTTGTGCAGTGCATTCTGGGCCTCCAGGGCAGCTTTCCGTGTGTAGAACGTGACAAAACAGCATCCTAAGAGAGAGAGAGAAAGGGAGAGAGAGAGAGAGAGAGAGAGAGAGAAAAGTGAGCATTTTGAGCATGCAATAAGCCAAGTGGATTTGATCTTTTTTCCTTTCGTCTCTCTACCTGCTGTGAGAGAAACAATCTCACTGCTGTCACACACATCTCTGCCAAACCACACTACAGAGATGATAAAAGAGCAAGTAGAAGAGAGAAGGAAAACCGGAGGGAAAAAGAGAGAATATGTGATTCTTAATACCAAATACATATGGAGAGGGAATTTTGACCAATGGGGTGGAGTGTTTTTCTGACTGACATCTCGACTCAACTGAAGCAGTCAGCTATAGCTTTAGAGGCCGGCCTGCAGAATGTTACTAACTGCAATTATATTTAAACATTGATTGGAACACAAAAACTTTAAAACCCTCTGTGATGACAAAAAGACAGATGACTTAAACCAAATTGAGTGCATGTGGATAGTTTAAGCAGAGAGTGCTAGCATCTTTTATTTAGAGGAATGAGATGGAAAAACAAGGACAAAGGGAACTGGGTCTGTTTTTACTGCCAGTTAGTGGTGCTCCAAGAGTAACGGAGGACTCAGTAGTACCTGGCAGCACAGCCTTCTATTCCACAGCTAACACAACCCCAGGGTTTTGCTCACAAATGTAGTACCATAAGTGCTTGGTGACCCATTCACTGCCAACAGACTAAAAGTAAGAATCCGAGTCAGTGTCACGGTAAACTGGGTTTTCAGATGGTTTTTAAAATGGGACTCAAAGTATGTCATTGCTGACAATAAAATCCAAGATCAGAAAAAAGGCTATTGTGTTCTTAAAGGGGTATATAAAGTTATCAGTACTTCTTTTGTTTTACCTTTATGAGCAATAAAGCAACCCTGAAACATTCTGGCCTCAAATTACTTTTTTTTCTTTTTAGAATTTTTTTTATTGAGGTCAGTACCCCATTTACGATGTTACGTAAGCACACCCTTTGTCTCTCATTGGCTATTGGTTGAGATGATAGCAATCCAGCGATGTAATCCAATGAACAGTACTAACCTAAGCACCAAATTCAAATGCTGAACTATCCTTCATTGAAAATATTCAATAACGGAGGAGATTCAGGGACTCTATACTGTTATACTTCGGCCAGAGCACCTGTGTGTGCTCCAGATTCCAAATTTGTCCAAAAAACAAAAACAAAATGATTTAGATGTCATTGAGGAGTTTATTGGTGCTCCAGGTTGTGAAGTTAATTTCAGCAGTCCATAATGCATCAAGTGTCTTATTAATAGCAAATGTTCAGTCCCCAGGAGACTATTAATTTGTTCTTGTCATTTACGGCACAGACCAACATATTTCCCTTTGTTGTAGAAGCACCTTTATGAGGATTTTGTATTGTGACCTCTAGGTGGAGGGAACTAAAAATTCTGGTTTCAGAAAAGAACAGCATAAGCAGAGACAAGCAAACATGAAGACATCCAAGCAAACAAACACATTCTCATTCTTACTTCAAAGATTGTTTTTATTTTTTTATTTTGTGTGTTTCCATTTTCACAGGATGCAAGAAGAGGGTGTTAAATATTGTGCAGATGTAAATAAATTCACAATTAGGAAATTACTGCCCTTTCTCAAAAATGGAAGGTAATATATTGGTGCTTTTTTTGTAATGGAACCCAGAATGTTTTTGAGGCTTTTCCAGTGCATTTTGAATCAAATACCTCTACCTTTTAATATCTGTTTGGATAATAATAAGGGAAGAGAAAAACTGGAAAGAGAGTTCGCAGTGGAACAAAATCTGCAGAGCGCTTATTGTGCTGATAGAATAATGGCTAGGTATGTCAGTGTTTGCCACAAGCAAGGGCCTTGAAAAGTGACTTGAAAGCCGCTGACTGTCACACTGCCCATCTGAGAGGAAGAAATAAGAAAATGTACGTTGTGTAAGACATTAATAAGTTGGCTAGGGTCATTAATATGGTTGGCTATATGTTAAACACTGATTGAAACCTATAAGGATGTTTGAGAGAGTGGCAAGTTACTTTAAAAGTTCAACAAAAGTTATTTAGTGTTGATTGACATGTTACTTGTTGAATTTAAATGGAGAGTTCAAATATTTGGCTTTCATAGCAATGTTGTTTAAAATGTGGTATATCTGTCTCATTAAACATTGTAGAACAGTATAAAGTAAAATCACATTTATGACCCCTTTAAAACACCCCAATTGTCTTAATAAAAGTACTTTATTCAGGCTTGTAGCTGCACTCCCTAACAGCAGGTGGCACCCTAGGTGTCCAACTAGTTAACCCACCTGCAAGAGCTCTGGTTGTGACTTATGGACAAGTAATCAATATGTATATGTATATGAAGCTACTGTAAAATAACACAAATAAACAGATACCACTTTTAAACAGACATACTTATTGAAATCTGCAAATAAAAACACCACATAGGAATAGTGCCAGGAAGTTTTAAACCTGTCTCTTGATCCATTTTAGCTAGATGTGTTACAAATGCTCTACCAGTTGGTGCTAAAGATATCTCGATCAGTGTAAACATGCATTTACTTTTCTTTAGAGATCGCTTCTGAGCATGTGCAGCCTTTTTGCACATCGTGCCAATGCCCTAATCACGTTAATTTTCACTCTGAATGCCCCAAACTGAACATTAGTATTTTGCTTCAGTCAGAAAATAACAGAAAATGTTCTGCTTTTATAAATCATTGGAAAACTCTTAGAGCTGCCTGTCGCACAATGTAGCTGGATCTCAGATATTGAGGTCAGAAGTCTTACATTGTAGCCTTCAATTTAGTCATCAATCTTGTAACAATGACATCCAACCATTATTTCTTTCTATAATCTAAATATATTTTAAAAAGTACAATGTCAGGGTGACTTAGTGTGCTGCTGAGTGTTGTGTGGGTGAGATTAAAGTTAATGCCAGATCAGCCTCAACACTCCAGAGCTCCTGACTGTAATTCACCATGAGCTCATAATACTATAAGAGTCTATGCATGAACACATATACACTAACATAACTAACATTAACATAAAAGTAAAAAAAAAGGAATGTAAAAAAAGCAGATTGGCTGTCATTGTAAATGTAGTTAAAACTCACAAATACTATAACCAAGTACTTTAAAACAGGGATGTAAGTGTGTTAAAAAAAGTTGTTTTTAGAGGGGCTCTGGGTCCAGGAAGGTTTGAATTGTAATAATTTGTGAGAGATTGTGTGCTGGTGAATTTCTCATTCTACATCAACAATTGAAGGCAGTTTATGTATAACATTATTGATTAAAATGAGTGGAGTCTAGCTAAAAAAATCAAGCTAAATATTTGACATGCTCCCCCTGAACTTTGAAATATAAAGGGTATGAACAAACCAGTGCCTGCTAGCCCACAAACGAGGAATAAAATGATCCACATTTGTATTTATTTACCAAACTTCTCATCAATACGATAATATTTCTTGCAATTGTTCATTCAGATTTGAACACGACAGAGTAAAAAAGTTAGAGAGAGTTTGTGAGAAAGATAGAGTTAAAGAAATTGTGTGCTTAACGAGGGATAGAATGAGAAAGGGTGAGGAGAGAAGAAGAAGGTGTTAAAGAAGAAAGGGAGTGAAAGAAAGAGAATAGAAAATGTGAGGAGAGGACTTAGAGTGTGTTTGAAGAAAGAGAGTAAGTTTTAACTGAGAGGGAATTAGAAGAAAGATAAAGAACACTGCGCTGAAAGAGAGAGCGTGTAAGAAGTAAGAGAGTGTGAGAAAAGAGATAGAGAGAGGAGAGAGAGGAGAAAGAGAGAGAGAAGAGAGAGAGAGTCCTTTTAGTATGTGATACAAAACACCATCAATCAAAGTGGTTTTGACTAAGTTATTATATCTACTTAAGCCCTAACTTGTTTAGTTAGCTAGTTAGATTTGTTATTTAAAATCTGCTTTTATTCATTCTATATTTATTTTGAAAAACATGTGCAGTCTATTGAGAGAATACTGTATTCATGTTGTGAGAGCAACTGCAGAGGTTTCCCATCTTATTTCAAACCCAGCTCTACAATTTAGCATTATGAAAGCACAGAGGACATCAAGTCTGACTTGCTTGGTGGAAGAACCCGAAGACGACAATTATAGCCAGATTTCATTTTTGATCTTTTCTATGAGACAGAGCCTCCAGCGCTCTAGAGTTATGGATGTAATGCTCGAAACATAGCTGTTAGAATACATTACAATACATTAGCATAGTGCATCTCGGTTTGACCAGAGTATGGACACATTCACACACAAGCGCGCTTGTATCACCCTGCAGTCTTTCTACGTGTCTTGGGGATGAAAAGGATGCAAACACAAATGTGTCCATTCATGTGGTGTGTAAATGAGTGTGTGTAAGCGAGTGTGTGTTGGAGTGTGTGTATGGGATGGACTTCAAAGGCAATGAGGAATATTTTTTTTTACTAAAGATCCGCAGCTGCTTGCAGCCATTTAGCCCTGGACTGCTCTCGCATCACTCAATCAACAAGACTCTCTCTCTCTCTCTCTCTCTCTCTCTCTCTCTCTTCCAGTCCTCTCTCTCTCTCTCTCTCTCTCTCTCTCTCTCTCTTCCAGTCTCTCTCTCTCTCTCTTCCAGTCTCTCTCTCTCTCTCTCTCTCTCTCTCTCTCTCTCTCTCTCTCTCTCTCTCTCTCTTCCAGTGTGCATCTCCTTTAAACTGGAGCCAGGCTCTGATAAACAAGTCCTGCTCTTCACCTCTTTTGCATTTACAATCTAGCCCATTGTACTTCTCTCTCTCTCTCTCACACACACACACGCACATGCACACACGCACGCACGCACACGCACACACACACACAAATTAGACCAAAAGAACATATACAAAATAAGGCATTTTTTAAATAAAAAACATCAGTATGCTTTGTTACAAAAGAGTGTCTATATAACTAACTTTTTAAACTGAATCCCGAGATCAAATCATTATTATATACTCAGATGTATTGATTCAGATTTCCAGATTTCCGTCTATACATGGCTTCAAAAGTTTGAACCAAAAAATGAATCTGGAACTAGTTTAATTTAACAATAAAACCTGAAGGAGCCAAATTCTAACCACATTAAACAGAAAAACAAAACTCCTGCTTTGAGAGCTCCTGCTTTCATAATAAAAGCCTTCTCAGGGGGGAATTCATAAACATTACTAAGAGATAAGATTTGGGAAGCTATAAGATTTGTAAATCCATTTCAAGTACAGCTCTTCATGTTTAAATTATTTTGGAGACTGAAGAGAACAGAGGTGTTTGGACTGACAGCGAGTGAAAGTGAAGGGAAAATATCTCAGCATGAAGCTAACACCTTAGATGTTGAGGTTACAAGGAGTTCTTCCGACTGAGTGAAGGTCACAGATCAAGTTCTCATGTTAAAGGAGAGCTTTTTTGAGGCTCTAGCAATGCACCATTGAAGGTTTGCTTTCCAGAGGTAGGAAGAACTGGTGAAATGTTCAGTGTTGGACTGTCTGGTGTGAGCTGGGATGAGTCCAGTAGACCCCTGTGACTCTATTTAGCTATGAGTGGCCATATCTAATGGATGGGTGGGTGTTTACAGGGATTAAATTTTAGCATCATCCAGGCATTTGCACTGCTGAGTTGCAGCAAACAATATTTTATGAATTTGGCATTATTTATAAACAGGATTATGCAACACTAGTTGTGATTTATTCAATTATTTCCATAACTGTAGACGAGATCCTTTTTAAAGTTAGGTGCAGCTCTCCAACGGCCCGAGGGGGCATTGAAAGAATTTCCAAAGGAGGACCGCAATTTATTTATTTATTTAAAACACACAATTTTGTCCCTAATTGTAACAAATTAAAATATGTTTGTTTAATGTATGTTTTTCATCCAGTATCCTTTATCTGGGTATATTGAGTAGTAAGTCTCATATTCAGAAAATGTAATTTGTTGTCTAATAAACCAGATCTTGAGACACTGATTTAATGCTTTAGATTTCCGACTTCAAACCAAAGCATATAACTTTATGATTTTTAAAACATATTTTAGAATGAACAATTTTGATAAAAACAGATCAAGCTATATATCTCTTTTCATTATTCACAAGCATAATGGCTTTAATTGTGCAGTATGTATTCGTATTGTTATTTGTGTTTCTATTTCACTTTGCTTGCATTGTCTCGGTACTTTGAAACTGTTTATGCAGGTTATTCTTAGGTAAACAACAAGGATAAAGTCACTATTCCTCTGGTGCAATGAAATCTACTATGGACATTAGTGCTACTATAGACGTTGCATTATAAATGATAACAATAACAGCTCACCTTTTCAACCACAAGATGGTGTGTAGAAGCAATTGGGTGTACTCTGATGTCAAAATAAATCAATTAACAAAAGAAAAATATGATATGAGTAAATAGAGAAGTAATTCATTAATATATGGATAATCATTCAAATCAGACAAAAGACAGGTTCTGAATGACTAATAAATGTCCAACTTCCCCATTGCCTTTAAAATCCATAACTTGTTTTATTCATTACATCTCTTTTCTTTTATGTACTTTTGCTTTCAATGATTCTCTGTTCAGCGCTTTGGTGAGCTTAGATTGAAAGATCCTTAATAATATAACATGTTTTTTTATTATTATTATTATTATTATTCAACTACTTGGCTAATGCGTAATAGACTACTTGAATCATGTTTTGTATTCATGTAACTGACTAGATATTCATAAAAAAAAATCTAAATATTTTATCAGTGAAATGTAAAACAAACAAAACAACAACTAGTTTTTCTTTCTTTCTTTTTGCAAATATTTAGAAAAGTATTATTAAGCAGACACTTACATTTACTTGAGTTTAACATGCATCACTGAAATAGAGCTAATTAAAAAAACTGGGCCTGTAGCTTCATCAACAATAATTATATTTCATGATTTTAACTCAATGACTCCTCTAAATAATACTATCATATTTTACCACAAATAATTAGCCAATATGAAATTTATTTAAAATATGTTAATGCACATTAGGACTCCATATTGATTTAATAACTGATTGACTGAGTTATGTAAAATCATGTTTTATGCTGTTTTTAATTATACTAAGCTAAAGTATAATGTATGGCTCTTAATGTCAATTATGTTGTTAGCACTTAACTGACCCTTAAATCTGAATAGGTTAACATTCATTAATGCTTAACTCAAGTATTAATAGGGACCCCAAGAAATGGAGCACAGTTTTTAATACAATCCAGCCATTATTTCATTTTCCTAGTGTGGAAAAAAAATAGCAAAGCAAGCCTTTTTCAGAAAATGAGATACAATTGTATGATGCCACAGGGAAAGATAGAGCAGCAAAGGATTTAACAGGAAGTTAATGCTCACCTTGTCATTTTATAGGTAAAGAAAGCATTACAATGTTCTCTTTCTCAAATAAGAGTCATGCACAGATGACCTTCATGAAAATGAGTTAGAGGGAGCTGAAGGCTAGCGGTGCCCTGTATGAACCTGAGCATTTATATACCTGTGGATAGTGCCAGACTCATACCCCAGGAGCTTTCACACCGTAACCAAAAGAAACTACCAATACATAAGCACACTTGCATCACTAATTAATTAACCAAACAATCAAAATGAATGCATTTGACCAACAGGGGCCGATTGAAGAGCAGGAAAAAGGAACAGTGGGTAGAGTAGAGACAATAGCTGTGTACTAAGACAAGAAAAACCCTCTGTACCTTTGCTCTGTGGTGGGTTCTGGCTGCGATCTCGCAGTATGTTGATCTGGTAAACGGCTCCGTATGGCTCAAAAAGCTCCTTCAGCTCTTTCTCAGACCAGGAACGAGGGATCTGACCCACAAACATCTTAATAGCGTCGGGATCCGGCTGGTCTGAGTGCTCCAGAGCGCCATTCATCTTCCCTGCAGTGCCGTTACTGTAGAAACACAGAGAAAGTGTACGTTAACAATGAGTGGAAGTTTAAGCCTGGGCTTTTGAGAATCCGTATTGTGTGAAAAGGTCTTTTTTTGGAGCTCACAGTCAGAACAGAGTTAGGCCGGACAGAGTCACAACTGCTTCTCATTAAAGCAGGAAGACACAGAGACACAAGTGCTGATTAAAATCACAACAGTGTTATTAGTCTCAGCATGTGTGTGATCCGCACACCTGAGTAGATATGATTCTGATTCTCACTGGTTATTTGTCTTGTGTGACCATAACAACATCCCTTGTACTCCAAGCATATTAAAACAAAGAAGGTGATACACATAACCTACTTTAAAACATTAACTTATTAAATCGTTCTTAATGCTTGCACTTTTGTTTATTACACAATTAAAGTTAGTCTTGAAAAAACATACATTTTTAGTAACTTTCTTTGAAAGAATTTAACAAAATTCCGATGAAGCAGCTATGTTTGAGCTTGGACGGATATGTGTGACTGCCGAACGCCGTTCTGCTTGTTCAGCGAGTTCATGAGGAATTTCAGCTGCTTGTTTCAGTTCCAGATGAAAGCTCTGGGAAACCATTATCGACCACACACACTGACGCACACACTCACGCTTCCTTTTTCCCAGGTAACAAATAACAATGAGACAAGCTGTCTCAACAAGAGAATCCGATTTCATTATAGTTTGGATTGGTTTTCCAGATCGAAGGCCGGCCTGCCCATTCCCCTTGAAGAAGTGTAAACATACACGAAAATCTAATAAATAATTGCTTCTCACATCTGTAAAGCATGATCACTTCCTCACGAGACTAATTATCTCACTAAGCATTCAGTAAGTAAAGCTTAAAGAAACCCCTTCCCGTTTCTTCCTTTCCAAATCCCCATCACTCCAAGGACATGCTGACAGGAGCTAAGCACAGCTTTCTGTACAAAGGAAGTGTTTTTCTATTCTCTGCTTACTGTGCCTGACCCTTGTTTTAGAGAGAACGCATTCTCACTAGAACACAAGCTCATTAGATGTATGAAACCAATTGTTTAATGAATGTACATGCTTCAAATTAATACAATAATAATCAAAGAAAAAAGAAACTCAATCTACAAACCAAGATATGAATCTTTAAAGTAACCAAGAAACTAACACATCTAATTACAAACCATTCACTGCAAAAACTATCATCAGACCAATCTGTGAAGAAGCATGCAAGCAAGTAAATAAAACATCAAAACATTCAGTTTGTATGAGTGGTAATTTAAAAATGTACCAACCAAACGACCAGTAAGTATGTCAGAGAACCATTCAAATAACAATCAATTACTCAGAAAGTCAGCCATAATTAACAACACTTAAATAAAAATACTTAATGTAGCAACAGACAACGTTGTAAAAATGACTTACCAACCTATCAGTTAAAGCGACTAACCAACCAGTCATACATTTACCAAACAATCAATCAAAAAATTGCTATCAATCAATTTGCTAGTCAATATAAGAAACGTATCACTCAAAATTAAGCTACAGACAAGAACAAATAACTAACAATAAGTAACCAGCTTGCTTATCATAATAACAAACTAATTAACCAACTTATGAAGGTAAGCAACCATGGTTCCTATCAGTAAAAATAACCAAGCAAACACACCAACCCAAGGTAACAACCATTTAGTAAAAATTCTTAATAGTGCAAACGATACAACAATAAATAGTAAAATATTTTACCAGCCAAATAACTTGTTGACCAAAAATCTATCAAGTTTATCTACAATGTCAAAAATAAGTCATCAACATTAGCTGGACAACATAATTTATCATTAAAAAAAATCAGCTAGCAACCAAATAAAAATAATTAACACACCATCTGAATAACCTGCAAGTTAAAATAACCAACCACTCAACTTGACCTAATAACACACTTTCTAAGTAAAATCTTAGCAGTAAACAAACCAACCAGCTAACAAAGACAACTAACCAACATCCCAGCCAAAACAACCAACCATTCCGTTTGAAAATAAATAAATAATCAAGCTAACAGTGAAAATAACCAACACATTTACCGACTCATAAAAACTATACACCAACGTAACTACAAAACAATTAGTCACTAACCTGTCAAAATAACATACTAGTCAGTCAGTTGTCAAACAGTTAAACCGAAAATTCACAAACTTTAATGTCTTGAAAGGTATTCCAATTTTTTTTGGAAAATAACAACTGTGATTTAATATGAAGAGTAATTACTGCATATGAACATGACTACAACTAATATAATTGGACCAAAAACACTTTGGACTTCATTCTGTTGCCTGTATGCTGATATTCTGGCAGCATATGAATCTGCAATGCTTTATAAACTCTAAGTGAAAATAGGCTCGAAGAAACAATTTAAGTCCATTAGTCCTTCTCTAAGGCTCATTTCTCTTAAAGCCAATGAAGTGATTTGTCTTTCGATTGAAAAGTGCATGGCCTCGAGTTAAAGAGTTCACGAGTTAAAGAGCAGCACGAGATAATGAAGAGAAACACTAGAGACACAAACAGACCTCTGGACTCGATTCATCCATCTTTTGCAGAAAGAGCCGATTTTCTCAGCGGACACGCCCAAGTCTTTTAGAGTCTTAAAGGACATTTCAGCATAAATCCACCCTTGTGGGTCACAACGAATCCCCCCTTGACCCCACTAAAAAAAAGCAACCAGGCTAGAAGAAGAGAGCATGACACTGAATCAGAACCGAAACCAGAGAGAGCCACGGTCAGTGTCAGGGTCCTCCGGGAGTGTGTGTGAGTGAGTGCCTGCTCGTGTGTCACAATTGCTAATTGTTTGCTTCGACAAGGCCTGAATGCAGAAACACAAAGACCCAAGTCACAGGAAGACTGTAACAGTGCGCTGGAGGACACTCGCACACACATGCAGCCACACCCAAATAGGGGAGAGGACTGGCATCAATAAAAAAAAAACATTTCAAATTGTTCCATTAGAAACATTCAAATGTTCAAAATGCAAATTAATATGAGGATACAACCAATCAAGCTGTTTGCCTATGTAAACTAAACAATGTTCTTTTTACATTACCTACATACTCCTACTAATTTGGATTTGTCTTCCTGACAGTTTATGATAAATAGTATACATTTGTAACCATTTAGTTTAAAAGATGATCTGATATAGTTATTAATAGGTTTAAAAGCAAGCCAGAAATAAAATTTTATTTAAAATACTGCCTTAACCAGAAACCAAATGTAATTGTTGCACAGCAACAACAATACAATGATTAATCCTTAAGAACCGAGCACCATCAAATCCTTAGGAAGGCTGACAGAGGGAAGCTACCGGCAGTTTAAAATCACCATTCTCTGACCACCTATCATTCCCTCTTTTGTGCTGACAAGCTAGAAAAGCAAAGACCTAAACAGGAGGTGAAAATAAAAGTGTGTACTGTATGTGTGTATTTGTCTGTCTGAATGGAAGTCCTGAGGCTCAGATTAAGTTGTCAAGTGGATCCACTCCTGCCATCGAATTCTTTCTCTCTTCTTCAATCCACTTCGCTCTCAATTTGAGTCAATTGTCTGCCTTAATGGCTTAACTAGACCTTCCATCAGCCTGGGCTGCTCTTAATGTGATTGTGTGTATGTGTGCGTGTGTGTGTGTGTGTGTGTGTGTGAGAGAGAGAGAGAGAGAGAGAGAGAGAGAGAGAGAGAGAGAGAGAGAGAAAATTGCTGATGTAAGGAGGATCTGTTAGTCTGCAGGCTTGCACAAAGCTATTGAGTGGTTATACTTCCTTTACAGAAACTCAGTTTTAAAAAACATAATCATCTACAATTTATGCACACACATTTTAAACACTTAAAAAAGATCCCTGTCAGGTCATGTTTTGTGTCTCTAGTGTGATCTTTGTGTTAATTTGTGTTTATATATGGTTACGGTTTGATCTGATTGGGCTTGTTTAGTCCCTCCTTGTATTTTTTTCAATGGTTTGTAATTCATGCAGCTTTCTTCAGTGTTCATCTTTGTGATATCCTTGTTTAGCCTCTAGTCTGCATCTGTGGCACTTCTTGATTTATTGATATTTCATCTTCTTCTTTCTTTTTTTCTTGCCTTGTTTTTTTGTTTTTAACAAAACAGCTCAAGCTTTCATCTAATATTGGCATCTTCTTCAATCATCAGTGACATACCTGCCCCTTCAAAGTAAAAGCTCAGACAAATTTACATGACTCAATCGAAGCCTCTGACACAGCAGCTATTTTAACTCTTTATCTACTCTGATACTATGAGGGGAATAAGAATGAATAACACCACAGCCAGTGTCACATTAAGGCAGACAAAAAGTTAAAAAACAAAAGCTATGCAACAGTTCTAGTAGTGTCATGCAAAAGGCAGGGCTTAGTAGGAACGATTCAATAAAATAATCATATGGGAGTCACTGAACGATCACTGAACAATTCGGCATGCTTAAACACATTAAAAGACAACAAAAGTGTTTTTGACCTTGAATGCCTGACAACCCTTTGTTAGAGACTCTTAGAATCAAATATTGAACTGCAAAGAATTACAATAGGAGGCACTATACAATATCCACTGCAACCTTCGACCTTAAAGCGGCAGGAGCCACTACTGTCAATGTTGTGTTGGAGATGAGAGTGGACTGAAATGAAAGGCATCTTTTTTTATTGGGTACATGTTTGGGGGTGTTTGGGGTATTATGGAAAGTACTGTATGAATTTAAGTGTTTAGTGTCCATGTCACAACCCATCGGCCTCTAGAGACAGGTTCCAAAGTTAAAAGTTGGCAAAGTGAGCCATTTTCTTCAGACCAGTGCAAATTGGTCAAAAAGACAAGAAATAGTTGAAGAGAAGACTTTGAAGCTAAAAGTCACCATTAGTTATGGTTGTCACTCCCATAGCCATGACTTTAATTCAATGCGAAGATTTTACACAACTTATTGAGTAATTAGTGACACGTCACCTTGTCATGCTGAGCAATTTTTGCATAAAAAAGCACTAAATGCGATGCAAGCTTGCATGGTTGAGTGGCACTCTGGTGAATTTTTTTTGGTATTATAATTGTTTGTTAGTATAAAAACTCGAGTGTGTACAGTATTTAAAAAACTAAAGTTTTTTCTCTGTATTTAAACAAATTCAAACTTTTATAACAGGATTCATATTCATGTTTATTTCATTTAATAGAAGTTATAGTTCCTAGTGCATTAGTTCAAACTATGAAGCATTAAACAAATTGTGTAATCAACAACAAAAAATATGGCTGAAAACTGTAAAAAAAAGTGAAGACAACATCTAAAAAATATCATCTACTAACCAAAAATGGAAATTAATTTATGCATTCATTGTGTGGTACTCATTCAAATTCATTGTCAGGTATGTTATTTCATATATGTATCAGGTGTCTTTCATAAAACATGTAAAACCGCATTAAAGCTGATGGCAACCAAAGAGGAAAAATCTAAGGAGAAGCTGAAAGGAATCTAATTTGGATACAAATCTTTCTTCAGACCCTTCTTCATGGTCAAGGCTAAGAGATGTCAAAAACCTTTAATTTTCTCTGCCTAAAAAAGCACCGACAAGCATGTGTGTGTCACAGCAAGAGCATGAAAATTAGATTTTTTATTTATTTTCCCATCACAAGGACAAGTGGCTTTCGTCTCTCCCGCAGGCTTGCAACAGGTGATGCTATAATTCCACTCATCAGTTAAGTTTTATGATCCTAATTAATCCAAAAGGTCATGAAAAAAACATTAGGCTCTTAGTTCTGGCAAACACTCAATTTATCAACATTTATTAGGGTAGATCTATCTGCCGTTCTCCATGGCTCAACCGTCGCTTTTTTTCTCTGGCTGTCGTTCAGCGCATCATAATTCAGAGCTTGTCAGTCATGTTTACGAAGGCCAAACCAGCCGTTTAGTGGCCATGTCTGCTCAATGTCCCATTTGATGGCACGCTTCTGGAAGAATCATATGTTCATGACACTGACAGATCCTCCCACAGTTTTGATTTAGTACATCATGGCTTTTCTCAGTCTTGGCTGAACGAGGAAATTAATTGTTTCTGAAGAGAACCGAATGGCTAATTTAAAGGAGAACTTTCAACTTTTTTGTTCATTGATCAAAAAGCAGTTTTACTTTGATGAAGTAATAGAAAGAATCCAAAACTCGTTATTAATGACTTTATTTGATACCCAAAAATAAATTCTGTTATTGACAACGACAATATTAATTTCCTTGAAGAAAATGTACCCCACTAAAGTACCGTACATAAACCTTTTCACTAAAAGTTTTCACTTTATTGTGGTTCTCTGTACAGTAAGTACTTTAATGCTTTTTCTGTTTTGTTTTTAACTGTTATTTCTTGAATTGGCTCGCTTTTTTGAGGTTCCCCATTCTGTACCCGGCACAGGTGCTTTTTTTAAATATTGAGATGATGGAGATGTAGCAGGCCAGAGTTGAGCCAAAGCCATATTTCTATATTTCTATCCTGATTGGTAAGAAAGGCATGGCGAGACTTTCTGACATCATCAATCTTTTAAACACCACTTTTCAATACAGCATAAAGACCACAACTCCTTCCACAATCTGCATTATTACAACAGATTCCAAGCTGATTCCCTTTTCTTAAACTCTTTTCAGATATGATAGCTAATGATGGCTCTTTAGTAAGAATTAATCATTGTAGATAATTTTCTTAGAAAGGATAAATGTTTGTTAATGAATAACTTACAAAATAGCAAAATGATACACAACTGTGGCAATGAAGATCTTACGGATTGAAAACGGATGTTTTTCATTCACTCGAATTAATCTTTGAGATGTACTTCCTTGCGACATAGGGCGAAGATGTATGCTTGCTAACTGATCTGCAAAAATTAAAAATTTTCGCGAGCCTTGCCTTGGATTCTTTTTTTGTGAGGGCAAGAAGTTTAACATTGCAGATATAACAAAATTTTTTATAAAAATGATTGACAGTTCATGTGCCTGGAGCTATTAAATTTGTCCAAAAAACATTACTTGTAGAAACTTATGAACAAAAAAAATCTCCACAAACAAACTCCAAAAATTCTCATTTCAATGTTGTCTGAATGCAAATGCCACCAATGGTACTTTGTTCTGTTCATCTACAGTAAACAAGTCCACAGATTTGGTTTGGACTGCCAAAAACACGTCAGAAGAAAATAGCTCAAGATAAGTGAGGGGAAATTGTTCTAATGTTCACAAGCTTCAAGACCTTTAAAGGAATTTGAATATGAAATATTAATGTCAGGTTTAAACTACAGTCTCAAAGTGAAGACTAGTCTGCTCCCTGTGATCAGAAAATGGCTTAACTTCTAACTAAAGTGAATTCAAATAAAGTCACGCACAGCAAAACTTCCAGTATTGTATTAACACTGACTGACTTGGACTTATAAAAGCATGTTCAAAATAACACTGTACAAGTTGAAATAGCACTTTTTCTGTGCACCCAAACACTGTAAAGGTCAAACAATCAATGTGACTCCAGGAGGACATTTCCTGTCATTAGTGTGCCACTTGTCAAACTCTGACTACATCAAGAAAACAAATAACCTGAGAAAAAACTATAAACATGAAATTCAAAAAGATGTCAGCCAAAAACAAAAAACCCTCTAAAATCAAAATCAGGTTTTAAGATCTAAGTGAAGAATTTTTCTTGATGTTGTGGACACACAGGTGAAAAACATGCCAGCTTTAGTGTGAGGAATGACAGACAGCGGTGCATGTGTGTGATGCAGAACTGTTCCGTTAATCACTCCACTTGTTAAAAGTGTGAAGGGGGAAGGGGGGAGCTACAGAGGTTTCCATGGTAACTCTTGAAGCGTGAGGCGCTGATGTGATAAATGTCACACTTGCTAATGAAGCAGTGAGCTAGAGAGATGCTGTCTTTCTGTGCTAACGAGGACAGACACTCACACAAGCCATAAAAACACAATAATAACAGCCTCATTTTAATGAGATAAATTTTTTACACGCTCCATAAAAACTGCCTCGCTACCATTTAAAATGACAACCATAGCGGAGCAGAAACTGATATTTTATTCCTAATTGGACAAGCTAAAAAATAAGCACTGGTTTCTGAAGTGATTAGTTAATTTATTTTTCAATGCTGTAATAAAATATGACTTGAATGAAAAGGGATGTTTATTACGCTACTGAAAAACCTGCTTGCTTTGTTTTATGCTGTTTATAAAGATTGCTTGTGATACTACAACATTAAGGTTCTCTTGATAAGTGAGGAAACATGAAGTATTGATACAGATATTAAAGCTGTGATTAAACACAGAAGTGTATTGTGTATAGTTTAAACAGCGAGATGCTAAAAGTTCAAACTTCTTTGATTGGTATTTGTGGGGAAATTCTGTTATAAGGCTCACAGATGGACATAAACAAAGGTGAGGGTTGGTCTGTATTTGTATTTCTATACAAAAAATATCAAACAAATACAATTCTAAATAATGTATTTTCAACACTGTCCACAGAATTGATCTATTCAAGATATCTATGCAAGAGATCTGTAGAAAAATAAACATCAGTTGACGTTGTTGCTTTAGCAAGTTGCTATTGTTAGCAAAAAAGGGGACATGCAATAACGCATTGCAGGCTATAAAAGATTTCTGAAAGGGATTTGTGATTTGGGATGGTTTTAGCAATGGTAACAAGACAAGAGTGTTTGAGGAAGGAAAGCTAACTTGGACAGGTGTAGGTGATGACTGTTGAGTAAAATGGGAATGACTTTGAAAATATGATATTAGCATTAAAAATAAGCAAACTAAATTTGTTTCCAAAATAAATTACTTGTATTTCAAAGCGAGTTTGACAAGAAAGTGTCCAAGGAAACCTTGTCCCCAGCTAGAGTTTTGTTACAGCATTGAAAATTAAATTAACTAATCACTTCAGAGTTTTAACAATTCTCTATGCCCTTCTTGGTAGTATTGGAACACGAAGCTTATAGCTTTAAAACATTTGATCTTGTGATCATTTTCAAAGTTTATGTGAAGTATTATCAGCTGATTTGGCAAGAGTCAGTGTTTTAGACTTACGTCAGGTCAATGTGCATATAGAGTATAACAATTATACTATCAAAAATAAATAAATTCGTAAACCTAGTCTTAGCAGTAGTATTATTTCTTATGCTAGTAATTATTAGTATGAAAATCAATGTGGAAATTGTGTCTTTGGGACGTTATGTAAAATAACTTTTGGTAGCCCTTCCTAATAACTACACACTACTAATCATTTATAAGGCATTAACAAATAGTTATTAAGTAATTTATAAAGCATTGTTTTTATGTTATTACACATTTGTAAGCCGTTTATAAATATACGTTTAAAGCCTTTATTCCTGGTTTATAAAATGTCTATATAATATGATCAATAACACTTTATTGAGGATCAGTTAATCATTTATAAATTACACTTTTCACTATTGAAATAATTGTTAGTTATTAGTTGTAAGTCATTAAGGAGATAATTTAGAACATGTTAGTAAATGATTATTAAACTATTTAAAAGCACATTTATCCATCTTATTATTCAGGTATATGGTAACATTTACTAAGTGTGATAATAAATGCTTTATTATTGTAAAAAGTGTAATTTATAAATGATTGACCGATCCTTAAGAAAGCATCAAATTAACATTATTATGCAACATATAAAAATGTATAAATGTGTAATAGCATACAAACAAAGGTTTATAAATTACTTGTTAACTACTTATTAATGCTTAATAAATGATTAGTAGTGTGTAGTTATTATAATCTGTTACCTAACTTTTTGAACTAACAGTAAGAACTGGCAAATAAAACAAATCTCAAAAAGTTACCACAACTTTTTTATTTTTGCTGTTTTAATGTTTGGAGGTCATGAAGCATAATTTGGAGTTTTTGACATGCAAATGAATAAAATGCAATCAATAAAGTGTTTTTAGTGCTACAATTATGTTATTCTTCAATGTGGTCACCGTAACATACCCTGCCTTGTTTCTTCTGATTTTTAAAAGTATGCAGAAAACATGGCTGCCATCCTCTTACTTTGAGCTGAAGCAAGACAGCCTGAAATTCTTTGCACATGTTTATGGGCTGAAGTGCTTGAGAGTAAAAGTGCTCATCGAATCACACTCCACAGTGCTCTTAAACTCCCTGTAACACACACATTCAGCTCAAGTGTAAATCCGAGGCAACATCATGACAGCGTTGCCAAAATCCTGCAAATACATATACATGCCTCATAGTTGTTATGGAAACGGGGTGGAGCTTGGGATCAGTTACTGAAACGATGGGGTGTCTGTTCATCTCCAAATCACAGGAAGGGAACACAGTGTTATCATCTCGTTGTAGAGGGAGTGGGTATCAGAATACACATCGAGATGTGTGCCTGTGTTTTTGGCAGGCGGACAGCAGGTGCAGAAGGTGGAGTGTATCAAACATCAGGAGCAATCATAATGACCAGGAGTTGGACCACCATCAAACTTCTACAGGTCAACACACACTGGCCCCTGGCTCGTCTGTCCCTCTGTGCATGTGAGCATCTGGATGGCAGGTCCTTCATCTGACAACAGCCCATCTGCTCATCCATCTCTCACTACACCATTCCTACCCTACCCTTTAATCCCATCTAACTTTAGCGGTTCTTCATCTACAAGAGTTTCAAACATGGGATCTATTAGCTCTCTAATTTGTTATCTGTATAAAATGAGTGACCAATTCCACTATTAACCTTTAGCTCTGACGCTTGCTCATTTGTTCTGTTTGCTGATTCACAAAAGACAAATGGATAAGGCGTTAAAGTCATTGAAACATGATTAAAAGTAGCTTCTTACAAATCATTGTCATGATTTTACAACAAACCCATCGTTTTATGGTATATCGTTCCTCGGCCACGAGTACTTATGACCAAAACCTGTATGTTCGACTCAAAAATTTTGAATTGTAATAGGTTTAACGGTGAAATCTCCATTTTAAAACAAGTTTGTCTGAATCTCAGTTCATATGACGGCATCTGCTTATGCATACTGAATTTACTGTAGATTTCACTTGAGGAACACATAACTATAAAATACAACAAGCCTGCCCTCTTTTTAAAATGTGTTGAGTAAAACTACAGTTAAAATCTGTAATTTATCATTATGAAAAGCTACTGTTTTCAGGGCTAGGTTTTAGGGGGTTTTCATGCTGTTTATTATGTATTAAAAAATATGAGAAGAAATTATGGTGGACTTTAAAATCTACCTCAAAATAACTGTTTTTGCTGTTATTCAATTGTAACCAGTTGCTATAAAACTTTTTACAGTATTTTATTGGTTTATATGGTAAAGTAGCAGTAGTGATGTAGCCGTGCCTGCTTATATTGTCAGCTTATTGTGACCAGTGTTATGTTAATTTTATAATTTCATGGTTACTAATTCCAGTAAAATCAGTCCCTTGAGGTCACATTATTAACTTTGCACATTCAAAATATATCTTTAATTAAAACATGAATAAACTGTTTCGTGTATTCAAACAATCTACGTTGATTGGATGATTTGCACTTTTAATCAACTCGCCTTTTGTACAAATGAATCCGTCTCAAACAAACAGACAGAGAGTCGTGTCAGAGACTCAGGTGGCTTTTACAAATGATCCCAGTTCACTCAACTTCAACCATCTCTGTTCCAACCACAGAAAAGAGAAAACAGCAGAAAAAAGGGTTTGATTTGCACCAGTGATGCGTGAACCAAAATCATCTAAAACCACAATGCATGTCTTCTGCACTCATCTGCCAAACATAGAGCAGATGATGTTTCAGTCCATAGAGTAGGAATGTGTTTCCTTTTACAAGCAAAAATACGCAGTTGAGCGTACCTAAAATGAATACCTGTACAGCTCCTTGCTCTCTCTCTTGTACTGATCTTGTTAACAAAATACTGACATACGCAACAAATGATGCCCATTCATTTTTATACTTATATATAGAATAATTAAACAAATATTAGAAATGGTTTCAACATCCTTAAATCTATCTCAAGCTGTGTTTAACAGAAATAAATATTTCTATGTTTGGAACAAATTAAACAAAAATGCAATTTTTTCCATTGAAATATCTATTCAATTTGGCCATACAATTCATCCTCAAGGCTGCTCACTGCCAGAGCCTTCATTTACAAACCAAACGAGAGGAGACTCAAACATACTGGTTAATTTCAAGCGCATCAATAAATTAAATGATCAAAGCTGCACTCGTGCTGTGCTGGTAATTCACTTGTTAAACTGCAATGGGCTATTAGTGGAAAAAAGCACCATACGACTAGAATTGATTTTTGCAAGAATCTGATTTAATGCTGGTTATAATAATGCACACTTGATTACACGATAATGATCTTGCGTCTGCATGAGTGACTTTGTGATCTGAATGGCAGACTAAAATCTTGGTTTAATTCAAATGAACAAATCTCCGAGCTTGTTGAGCATTGTGAGGTTTTGTTGCTGCATAAGGATTAGAATCACAGGAGGATTAGCAAGTGCCACTAGCTATTCTTTCCCTGCATTCGTGTTCTTTTTACACTTTTCTTACTTCTTGTTGTTGAAAAACAACAAGACAAGATGTGCTATTCAAATAAAAATTGCCTATGTGATGGTATCGTAAAGGATGTCTTTGTCTGGGTTAAACTAGGCTTGTTTTGCACATGACTGCCACTCTAATTTAGCTATGCTATAAGCTTAATTATATTAAACATGACACTACATGTTACATGTTATTGTGTGGCAAAGTATGTGAGTATGTATGTGTATTGCTCATTCCCTGCTCTGTACTCACTCAATTGCTCAACAATCGTTTTAACTCTTAACCCTTCAGCTATGTTTGTGTATAATTGTTTATTTTGACACTTCATCCAAGTTATGTAATAATCATTTGTATTCTTACCTTTTTTGAATAAGATCATTTAAAAATCAAGTGACACTTGAAAATAGTGTGTATTTACAACATAGAATAATCCACATTTAATACTATTTTTAGTTGTTTTTGTAGGATGTAAAATATGGAGCTAGAGATCTGACAAAACAATCTAAATTTGAATTGTTTTAGTTTGAATAATTGCATATTGTAATGCAATAAATCTGAATATTACATGACACTGAACATTTTTTTTAATCAGACTTGCTTAATTTACATAATGACCCTCTTACATTTAGGAAAACTGATTTTTTAGGGTAAAATTATTAATTGTTGTGTTTTTAAACTTCAATTTTTTTGTTCTGAATTCCTAGACTGAAGATATGCAGTTTAAAATTGTAAAAATATAGTTTCAAATGTCAAGATGAAGAAATTCAATATTTTAAAACTCTAAACGCAAAATGCAGTTTATGAAATTCAGATCACGCAGAAAGTAGATTAGGGGTCATCACAAGGAAAGAGTCAATGGACCATTTTGGCTAATCTGCAGTTTTTCAACCATGCTGTAATAACCTACTCTAGTTTAAAAAAAATGTATCTTAAAGTTTGAAAAAATAAATTAATAAATAAATACATTTAAAAAAATATATAATATATATAATTGTGTTTTAAAAAATCAATTGTTTTGAATTTCAGACGTTCAATATTCAAGTTATGAAATTCAAATTTAAATGAAGAAATTCAAAATCAGATGAGAATATTCTAATTCAAAATCTGACTAAATTGCATAAATTAAAGCATTTTATTAAATTACAATAGCCAATAATTCAAATCAATCCAATTCTGATTTTTGGGCAGAAAAATCTTCTAGCTCCATAGAAAACAGTAAATATCTGTTCAATGAAGTAAAAACATTTTTATAGTTTGAACATTGATCCCATCACGATAAACACAGGATTCACATTTCGTGAATATATATCGTCTGTAATTATTTGTATTTGTGTTTATTACTTACTTCTCAAGACAGGACTAAAATGGTTTCAAATTATATTTTTGCTGCAAAGCAATAACAGCAGTTGGTTGTTTTACAGTATTTCAGGTACCTGGCAGTTAGCATCTGTTTGCAACTTTGAGGAGAGAGCAGCTTTGTAAACAACAGCTCTCCAATCTTTTTTTTTTAATTTGGGAGGTGTGCAAAATGTTTCATTAGGGCGCATTAGGGGGGGTGTTGCTTTTCATTAGCGTTTATGGGACGGAGAAAATACTGTCATGCGTCGCAATTAACAACCGAACAGATGGAGTAGAGTAGACGAGACTGGATGTCTGTCTCTCAAGATCTACTTCACAAGAACCACCACTGTGTTTTCACACTCGTCCAGAGACTGGCAGAAAGAGGAGGCAGAGGGATAATGCTAACTATGTGAAAGAAAACCCTAACCCTAAATAAAAAAGTCTCAAGGGTCAATGAAGAAAGTTTGCGAATGAGCTTAGGGTGGTGAAGGTCTAATGGAGCAAACAGCCTCTAGAAAACATACAGTGAGCGTTCCCTTCCCCCACACATACTCAAACTTATGACCCAAAAGAGAATGAACAGGCTCTGAACATTTGGCTTTTGAGGTTGGAGCCAAAAAGCACCATATGCTGATAATGATTCAGAGGGGAGGTAAGACTACACACACTCCAGCACACACCAACACACACAGACACCATGGAGTTTTTACAGCCAAGAATTTAACAAATGAGTTTCTTTCTTTGTTTTTATTTGTCCTCAGATGGGAGTTCAAATGCATGAAGCACAAAAAAGAACAACGAACAATATAAATGATAAAACAACACAATAAAACATACTAGAATAGTTTGCATAGAAATACTTGGTATAAAACCCTCTTAGAATAAAGTGCTACTTTTACCCCCTGAAAATTCAGCCGGAAGCTTCCACTTAAGAGTACGGGCCGCCACTGGTTTGAAGGTACAGCTAGACTCACGTTAATGAAATCATGCATCAGCCCATTTTGAAACATCCATCCATCCATCTTCATGTCGGCTTTATTCCCTTTCGGGGTCGCCACAGCGGAATGAACCGCCAACTCACTGGCATATGTTTTACGCAGCGGATGCCCTTCCCTGCCGCAACCCATCACTGGGAAACATTCACACACACATTCACACTTTAACACTATGGGCAATTGTTCTTATTCAATTCACTTATTCCGCATGTCTTTGGACTTGTGGGGAAACCGGAGCACCCGGAGAAAACCCACGCGATCACGGGGAGAACATGCAAACTCCACACAGAAATGCCACCTGCCCCAGCCGAGCCTAGAACCAGCGACCTTCTTGCTGTGAGACGACCGTGCTACCCACTGCGCCACCGTGACGCCATTTTGAAACAATGACAAGAAATATGCAATATATGGAATATATGGTCAAAATGGGATCTGGTTAAACCCAGAAGTGAAAATCTAAATTCTTAGGTTCTGTGATCATTCCTGGTTCTGACAAAGAACTGAGTGACACCATTGTAATAATTGAATCATTTTTAATCTGTAACAGCTTTTCTACAATGGTCTCTAACAATGTGCCATATTTTTTATGCTGATTGGTCAAAAACTGAGCTTAGTAATTTGCCAAAATTAAAGGTAGCAAAATCAAGGTCTTCTGTACTTTCAGTGATTCTACAACTTGCTGCTATAATACGTCTATTTAACAAAGCCTTTTATTTTCATGGTAACCCATACATGTAGCAAAAAGAATAACATGCCTTTGATGGCTTCCATTGTTGCATGTTGTGTGTGATCACCGTTGTGATTTTCTTTTGCATTGGCTTTTCACCAAATGGAACTAGACTGACATAGAGGAGTGACGCGTCTTGAGTGAACCAATTTACTCATAAATAATAATGGAAGATTTGTTGGAAAAACTCATTTGAACAGCAATGATTCGAACTTAGCCATACCAAACCAAGCCATTAGTGAAATACACCAGAAAAGCAGCATTAGCCGCAGAGGATTCAGTTTACAAAATATAATTAAGTCCCTTCAAGCTTTTTCGGAGTGTATACATATCAAACACTACAGTAGGCAAACCAAATTTTGTTGATGTAACAACACACCTCCAAAAACTCAAGGCACACACAATGGTTTGTGTGTTTGTGCCTGCAGCTGTATCAGACACAGTGACAAGTCTGTGCGTGTGTGAATGTGTGTCTGGTACAGGTGCATGCTGGTGGTGTTTGTGTCTCTTCCTCCATGGCCCAGTGCGTTTGAGAGGAGGAGAGGAGAAAGAGAGAGCACACTCGTCTAAACGCCACATTGATCTTTCGCTCGGAGAATTCAGACAAGCACATTAGAATTCAACATGAGAGACAGCACCATTCACACACCGCAGATTACAGTCGAGGATGGAGCTTGAGTGAGTGTTTAGACCTGAAGGCTCTAAATATAGAAAAGTATTCCATTATAATCCTATTATCTTGTTAATGGAGTGAACAACAGACATTATCAGTAGAATAAATATGCCCTACACTACAGTATATCTCTGATACAAATGTGCCTCTCCTGTTTTTTTCTTGCAGAGATTGCATTAAAGGACTTACCTAACCTAACCTATTGAGAACATGCTTCAATCGACAATGGTAAATCATATTTTAAAAAGTACAAAGTGTCAACAAGTTATCATGGGTGTATAGATGTTTGATGAAGCACACATAACAAAATGTATTAAATAAAAATTAAGGTTCAACAACTAGGCACTGTATAACAAAAAAGATGTGGTTAAACAACTAGAAAATTGTGTATTTATAGTTTAATTTGTGAGCTGCACTTTACACCTGCTTTCTAAATCTAAACTTATTTGCAAACGTTTTAATATAGTTTTCGTTTCCAATAATTTGATATACATTCCAGAGGAATGTAAAATGTGCCTTATTTTGTAAATCCTTGTATACTTTTTGACTTAGTGTATATTAGTAAGAACTGCTTGCATTGTACATTTACAATAAATGTAATATATGCTATATACATGGAAAAGTATTACAGTTTGAAATGAGAGATTTAAAGCATTCGGTTTTGAATGCTCTTAATCGTGTAGGATAGGGAACACATTTCTCAGAGAAACATGTTAAACTGCAGATTTGTCATAGTCCTTTATTCAGCTAAGATTAATTGATCTTAGATTAAAGCAACACGAGGTTTGTCTCAATCAACCATTGTAGTCTTATTGGTAAACTAGAATTGATTTTGTTAACGTTGATTCAGAAAATAAATACTTTAAACATGTTGGAAATCGAATAAAATGTGCATTGACCTATGCAATGGCTTTCTATGCTTCTTGTTGTATTGTTGTATTACATTTCTGGAAAATGTAGCGATGTATCTCTTAATACATTCTCAAACAAACTTTGTTCACTCCCCTTCCCCTTTAAGTGAAGATACCAGATACAACCAGATACAAGAACTATTTCCCCCCCTTCACCATTTTTCAAAAGTGGACTCAAGCTGCAACAATAAAAATCTTCTTTTGCTTTTAAAAGATAAATGTTTGCACCAATACAAATTTTCTTATTTTTTTTACTGACCCTGCGCATGAATCAAAATGTCCCCTTTTTGCCTGATTACATAATCTAGATTTTGATTCATATGTTTTTCTATTGAAATTCATGAGTGAGCTATATATGTACTCAGCGCTGCAGTGGCCCTGGAGGCAGCTGAGGGAATGAAAGGAAGAAAGAACTAAAGAGGAAAAAAGAGAGATGAGAAGAAGCATTCATGGATTAATCCAGCACAGATCACCGCTCCTTCGTTCTTGTCAGCTCTCTCTTGCTAAATCTTTCATAGACCCTTCCCTTTCCTTTTCCCTCTCTCCATTTCTCACTCTCTTTCTCTCTCCTTGTGATGGAACATGCTGTGTGCTAATTGAAGTTCTATAAACCGGACTGTTGGCCGCAGGCTTGAGGTCAGACACCTGCACTGCATTGTGGATGGAGATCAAATTGTTTCAGTAGAGATAATAGAACAATAAACTCCCTTTCAATTCCCTGGTGTGGCAGACAGGTTTTAGTTCAAACTGGTGACTTTTTTCTTAAAAATAAAGGGCACCTGTTATGCACTTTTTACATGATGTGGAATTAAGGTTATTTCCACAATGCAAATTGTCAGTTCAATACTCAGTATAGATCTTATTTATAATCTTTCACTTCAAGAAGTCAAATTTTGGATGCATGTTTAATCCATAATGTTTTTGAGGGATGTGTTCCGTACAAGAAAGTTAGCTTTAGCCACAGTAGCTTGCTAATTATATGATAGTAGGTGCAGCGGGATTTGCTGTTATCTCAAAAACTCATGCAATTGCATCTATAATTTACACAGTTAATGCAATATGATCAAATTTGCATTTACTGTAAAGAAAAACAACTACCACAAGCTCAGCTATAGACATATTATTTTAAGCTTATATCTGCTCTTTATTTATTTGCAAAACATTGTGTCTCATATAAACACAGATAAGCTGGTGAATGTAAAGGACATTTGTCTGCTTGCTTTGAACATTTAATTCATTTGTTTTGTGCATTTTAATGTCTCTTTCGGTCAAGGGAGACAAACCAAGTCATAAAGTAATTGGTAACACAAGCACATAATTTTCTGTAAATTATGATACATTTAAACCGCAATAGCATGGGTGAATTCACACCGTTCATGCACACAGTTATATCCTAACACTTTTGTAAAGTTAATATTGTATCATAGGAACCCTTTCAGGAAAAGTGTCAAGTGTAGTGAAAGTTTAGTCAATTATACTTTTCTGCAAATTATGATAAATTTTCGTAGGTGTTTTTCAATGGAAAATTACACAGTTATTTCTACAAACAAACCAAAAACAATCAAAAAACGAGTAATCGTGACAGAAAAGTAAAAACAACTGTCCAACACACAAAGACAATGAAACACAATTCAGGCAATACATTAAAAATAGCTTTGAATAAAAGCAAAAGCTTGTGCCAGGGAAAACAAAAAAAACCCATCCTCTTAGATTCTCAATTAATTAAACAAACCGATTTAGTTCTGAACATCTAAATGTTGGTAATAAAGAAGACTTAGTGAAGAGTCTATGGTGATATCACAGCAATCAAGTCAAACCACTATTACCCGATGTCAATAATCCTGCCAACTCATGGATAGCCCAAAAGTGCACTTTTCAAACTGAACCATGCAGAGCAATGAAAATGTGCCAGAGTTGACATATTTCAGAGCAAAAGAATCAGTTGGTAAGCTACTCTCTCTGATTCAAGTCTCCAGATGTAAACCCTTGTGCATCGATTGGTTCTTTTTTCTTCAGGACCTTAAAAGTTACACACTGACCCCGAGATTCACATTCACAGCAGCCTCAAATCAATGTCCCCACCTCCCCTGAGCTGTAAACCAACGGGAGAGAGAGATACAGAGAAACCGAAACGCAGCAGATCAGTGCGTGCAAGTGATGGAGTCAACGACAAGTTTTCTTTCTTTTTTTGTGCAAAACAGAAAAAAGTGCCTCCTAAAAATTCCATACCAAAAATAGGTGTGTAAAACACAACAAATATGTGTTAAAGATTTCACTATGGAAAGATGGAAAGAAAACACATTATCTATAAAGAAATTAACACAAGTAATCAAAGTTTTTCTCTAATGTTGAGCAAAGGAACAGACACAAGCATACAAGAAAACATCAGTAATGTCCACTAGAGTTTGTTTATTGAAAATATTTGCTTCGATTTATCCATATGAAAACAAATCATTGTATTGTTGCAAATTTTGAAATCGATTACAATTTGTTAAACCACCATGCTCCACCATGGAGACAAAAACACTGCTCTAGGAGACTCACTTGCTTTGGAAAAGATGAAGGTGTTCAAGTGAAAGCTTACGCTGGTTGGAGATAGTTGCGTGACTAAAATCAAAGAAAACAAAGTTACCCACACATGAAGTGACAGAGTACTGGGGGTGGGTTAGATGTCCAACTCTTTTTGTGTCCCTGACTGTGTGTCTGCATGTATTAGAGTGTGTGTGAGCGAGGCTATGAAAGGTCAAACACCTGCCGGGCTTCGTACATGTATGGGGCTCTCTGCGAGTGTGTGTTTGTGCAAAGGTCAGGATCCTAAAAGTGGCACTCTCAGCACGAGGCTGCACA
Organism: Danionella dracula; assembly: GCA_900490495.1. Taxonomy (NCBI): domain Eukaryota; kingdom Metazoa; phylum Chordata; class Actinopteri; order Cypriniformes; family Danionidae; genus Danionella; species Danionella dracula. The sequence continues at coordinate 12,935,563 of UELW01000334.1, forward strand.
ACTCAGAGCCAGGAGGAAAGAATGTAGAGTTAAAAAGCAGGAAAAACAAAGCATAGAAAAATTTTACAGAGTGCTACTGTAAGATTTCCTGCTTTTCCCTCTCTGAATGAAACAACCTCCTGTGCAGATGACTGACAGGGCGAGAAAAGGTTAAAGGCATGCAGCGTCACCATGCAGAGAGAGAGAGAGAGAGAGAGAGAGAGAGAGAGGAGAGAGGAGAGAGAGAGAGAGAGAGAGAGAGAGAGAGAGAGAGAGAGAGAGAGAGAGAGAGAGAGAGAGAGAGAGAGAGAGGAAAGATACTTCACTTACTTCATGTTTTGTTTTCATTCCTCCCTAGCTTTACTTCATCTTTCATTTTTCATCTTTACTTTCCTTTCTGCTTGCCTGCCTATCTTCTTTGCTTTTTCCTCTCTGCATATATTTTGTTTTTATTTCTTGCTTCATGTACTAATAATTGTTATTTTTCCCTAATGTCTTTCTAACTGTCTGTCTATCTTTCCTTCCTTCCTTCCCTCCCTTTCTTTCCAAAACACATTTGAAAGTGTTTGTAAAATTTTTGATGTTTATGATTTCTAAAGCTGATCCAGGCTTTCTAAGAATGTTTTACCATTTAAAGTCATGTGGGACCACCCAAAACAAGAACTGGGATTATGTGCACTCAATGTGCCTTTACATCTCATTCATGGACTATAATGCAGGATAATCAATTTTTCAGAGAAACATATGATCTAGAATATTTCAAACAACATACCTCTCTGAACTGAAGATTTTCATGATGTCTCCCTTATAAACAATCCCTAAGAGCTCACAGTATCACACACAGCTGAGAAACATCTCTTTGAACAAAAGTAGCAACTGGGGCATAGCCAATCATAGCAAAGCATGACATCATTGCTGTAAAACCTGGAAAACGGCTGAGGAGTTTCCAAAAGTATATACAGCATGGAATCTGGACTATCTTACAGTTGCATGAATCTGGAGCTCTGCACACATTCTTTCCACACAAACCAACGCCTAAACAAGGGAGTTCTGATGGGATGTCCTCAAATATGAATGTGACGCTTTTCAAATATTGTTTTAGGATTAATAAAGCCACACACATGATTGAGTTTCTGAGAAGAGGTAGCAATTATACCAGCAAGAAATGAGCTGTCAACTCACAGGGGGACTGTTCCAACATACGCATGCAAACACACGCGCACACACCTTTGTCATTTCAACTAACAAAATTAGTTGATTTCCCAGTGTGAGTTTACTGCACACAAACGCAGACACACAAAGAGGTCAGACGTGATTCAGCAAGAATTAAGTATGGCATTGGAGGAAGTAAGCAAACATGACGGAGGATCCATAGAGCACAGCAGTGTTTTCAGAAAGTTAAAGTCTCACACAGTTTAACAGAGAAATAATATAATATAATTGTTTCTCTACTGTCATAAAACAATTATGTAGACCTTCAGACTTCTTTCAAATGTATGAAATGCAAACAATGCATGACACCAATCTTTGTTTGGGTAAGACACTCTTGAAAAAAAACCCCGTAAAACTAGCAAATACAAGAAATAGTTTGGTGAGTGTGAACGGAATGAATGCAGTCTAGATAAGCACTGAAACAGGTATTGCTGCAGATGGCAGGCCGAGAAAGTCTCAGAGAGTTAAAGATAGAGATAAAGAAGAGAAAGTGGCATGATGGAGAGCTATAATCAGTCAGAAGAGCCGCCAAGTTCAATGAATGACTGAACATTGCCATTTACTCTCTCTACAGGCAAAGGCACACATTACACACGCTCCCTCTCTCAGCTCTCAATATCATCCGTCACCCCTTTTTTTATCCTTGACTCTTCCAGATCTCTCAATCCATTGGTTGCCTCTCTTTCTTCCCTGCTGTGTTTACCTCATGCTTGCTGTAGTCATTCAATCAGAGAGGTGATCGATTTTCTCCGCACAAAACACATGTTCCATTGGTTCTATATAAAAATAATAGCAGGCTATGGTGTGTCATCTTTTAGATGAGTGGTCAGAGGTGCTTGGTCAATCTCTTTACAGTCTGTTGAAGCTGAAAGACTTTCTTTTTCTCAACTATTCACTGTTTTCCATCCTTAATAATTAGGGTTTACACAAAATGAAACATTGATAAAACACTTTTTAGCGTCCTCCAATAATATTATTTCTCAAATGAAGCTCTAGAATGAAATCAGCTAACATCCAAAAAGCTCTGATTGTTGTCTACATTTATTGGATTAAACAAACAACAAAACACAGAGGAAGATTAAGAGACTGTATCTTTGCTCACAACTAGTAAAGTGATGGGTCGGACAGATGACAACAATACACATCAGGGAAGTAATGTGTAAATTAATAAAAAGCAGCCACCCTCAAAATGAGGAACGAGGAGAGCCAGGGCATTCTGCGAAGAAATTAAAGGCTTAAAGCGGGCTTCATCAAGGCTTCCCTTGGGCTTAATCTAGGTCAAAATGCTACTTTTACCAGACTTAATCATGACAATTGAAACATTTAATGCTTGAAATATTTCACATTTCACGCTAACACTACCCATTTACCCCTTTCAACAAACTATTGAAACAAATTTACTTATTTAAAATTTCAATTTAAATATTGACTTTATAAAAGATTTAAATATTTTTTATTGATTTTACTTAATTTTTGACACAAATCTGTATATAACAAGCTCCTCCTGAACTGTGTTAATAAGACATCAGCTTTTTCAGATGCAGAATCTATCTCAATTTAAGTACATCAACTAAATTGAAACTAGTTCTAGTTGGATGTGCATGCATTTTTTGGAAAACCTGTGTTCCTATGCCATTCAACAGAGCTTTGAAAAAGTAGTAAAAACAAGAAAGAAAACTAAAATAATTGCCTTAAAATAAAATTTCATGAGCTATTTTAAAGCTTAATGGGTTGAAAAAAAGAAAAGAAAATAATCTTCAGATTGAGGTGTCACATTAATAACTTGTCTAAAGATGTGATGAGAATTTGTTTATTATGAATCTTTACCTGCTGTAGTTACAATAGACACAATGCTCAGGCAAAAAATTGTCCTGACTGGCACACATTACAAAAATTTATATTTCAAAATCCAAGTGAATAATTACACTATTCAATAAGTAGAGTAAGTAAACAAACTCACACATTCTGGAAATATCATCCTGTGTGTGGTGCTGCAAAATAATTTTTAAAAATTGACTAGAAGTGACATATGCAAGTGAGAAAAGGTCAAAAGAAGCTGCAAATCAGCACTTGAGGCAGTCAGACGGAAGTATAAGCTGGAGTGTGTATGCTTCTAAAAGGAAGAAAAGAGTTTTTAGGTCATGTCATCCCTCACCCCTCTCTCTCTTTCTCTCTCTCTCTCTCTGACCCAGTCAAGCTTTCATGCTGGAACAACAATGGAGAGCATTGATTAACTATACCACTAATGAAGTGAGAACTAGCCAGTACACAAACACACACACACGCACACGCCCTCAAAAGCCGCTTGTCATCGAATTCCCTTAAACATAAATACCTGAGTTTTCTCTTTCATTTTCTAGGTCTGTACTCCAGCATTAAGTCTCATTTAAGTCTGATCTTATTTCTCCTGAGGCATCTTAGGAGGAACATCAGAAGAAATGAATGTTAAAATGAAAGATAACCTATATAACTTCAGCGCATGAGCTAGGAAAGAGTAATAGAGTTAGCGTGTTTTTATGAGAAATATCCATCAACATAAACATGCAGAGCAATGTGTCTCGATTCCCAAACAAGAGGCAACTGCATCCAAGAGAAGGTAAATTCACAGCCCTCTCCAACACACACATGAAGCATTCATAACCATTCAGTCAATCGCTGCATAAATCTACAGCTACATCAATAAATGTCTCTGCTGTATCTTCTAAGTGCGGAGAGGTTAATCTTCAACAGTAAAAAAAACATCAAAACGAAGGATGCTTCCAATCAATCCATTTCCTGCCCTCAAAATTAATAGTAATAATAATAATAATAATAACAATAATATTAATAATAACAAACACAACAACTTGCAATGTTTTATGTGGAAATTAGTTGCTAATCTTGCTTTAAAGATGGCATATTTTTTCCCTATAATATTATGAACAAATATTGAAATAATAAAAATAAAAAAAATTCCCCTTTTTGGCTTACAAACTGTTTTAGACAAACAAGGGTGATTAAAAGGAATTTTTTTGTTTAGTTAAAAATGTAGGTAAAACATAAAAAAAACAGAACAATCCAATACCTATAATAAAAGTATTAAGGTTTTATTGTTTCACGTCTATGTTTTAAACAGTAATTGATATATTAGTTAGCAAACCAAACATCAAAGACTCTTTTGGCCAATGTTTTTGCCTTTTCTGTTTTTCTGACGATCTGTTCCATCACTTGGTTCTACAATGAGGTTAAACTACACTGATATTCATACGATATCACTGATATACATATGATACACCAATATACATCTGATCTATTATTTGTTGCTGCTAAGTGTATCTGAGTTCAATTTGATTGCAACAGAATAATCATTTGGGGTGGAGGTGTATCCAAATTGAAAGTAAATCCCCATTTAAACTTAAAAATGACTGTGACGTTAAGATGTACTGTGTAACTCTTTACATCATCCCTTTAAAACTGACAATATGAGGATTTCAGCTTTACAAAAGTATCACACAAAACATCTTCTACCTATTTTACATAGGGTAAAAACTTGCACATTTAGCTAAAAATAATTTACGTTTCCTCATAACTGTGAAAGTGTATTACTTCATCTTCTAAGAGGATTAAAATTCCCCTACTTTTTTACTGCATTAAATAGAATCCCTGTTTTCCCAAAATGGCAGAGAGTATATTCCATACATGCATGGGTTTCAATCAACATCTCTGCAGATCATTTCAGCACAGATTTATATCTACAAATAGAGTTACAGAATGAACGAATGTCAGTTGTCTGGTTATTCGCCTTGAAGGATCTACACTCTGAGGAAAACTAACCTGTTACATAATGAACTTAAGTCCTAGCCGCCAGCAGATGTTAGACATGTAATCTCACTCACTTCCAAGTGAGGCTGGCTCAGCTTTTCTCTTTCACACATATGTGAGCTGCAGTTCATGGGCACAGATAGCTAGGAGAATGAATGCTGCATGCCGATTGGTTAAGAGGCAATCAAACTGACCTCATCCAATCAGAAACAAGTGGAGTTGAACAATGATGGACCCTCTATTTAAATATGAATGCTGTTCTATTATCCAGCTGAGCGAGTATGCATGAGTTGCTGTGTGCGTGTATGTGTATTAATTCAAATCATTACTCAAGCTAAAATAGAAATCAAAAAAGACAATCGATTAGATGAAGATATAAGTTGGGTAAAGAGTAAATCGAGGAGCTTACAGTTATTAGTTATGCCAACAAATCTGTTATGCAGTAGGGTTTGAAATCAACTTTTTTCTCCATAAATGAGGTTTTTACAGTATGTGTGTCCCCACATGGACAACGTAGATACACAAGTCAGCTCTTCCATATTGTGAAAAGAGACGTTCTTCACTTTTAAAAAGACATTTCTTAATTATTGTAATGGAAAATAAATGCAAAAGAGAAACTGATAGGGATTGTCCTAACAAGGATGCACATTAATTTGTTAGCTTTGACTTGTTTTTAGCTCAAGGACAGGTTTGTATCCAGTCTCTCATCAAGCAGTGAGGCAAGCAACTTCAGTCACCCGAACAAAATAGCCAATCCAATTTTCACTAAACATTTAAATTCAGAAAAAAACTGCTTTTGCATGTTGTAAAGTCACTATGTTTGGTCAACTGGTGACAACGGTCATATTGTTGCTCTTACTAACAAGCATACATGACGAGTATTGGAGAAGAGTGCTAGGTGAGCTGTCCAAGGACTGGTCTATGACCTGGAAGAGACCCAGGTGTGGATACACAAGAGTGGCAGCGACCCAAGCCAGAGACCCAGAGAATGTTTATTCATTCTTGCAACATTTCACAAGTGTCTCCATGGTATCAATTATTGTTTTGAGTGCAAAAAATCACGTTGCATGGATTTGTTGATATAAGTAAGGTGAAGCATTGAATCCATTGTGCCTGAACCAGACCGTTTTATAGCAGCAAACTTACTTTGCTAACACTAAAAAGAAATATGTACAGAAGGAAGATGGGTTTTTATATATCACACACTGAAATGTTGTGTTTTTTTAATAGTAAACCTACTGTCAGTTGAATCAACCGACTCAGAATGGAAGGTTAAGTGGAGTGCACAGCCTTGTCAAACACAGTTTCCTCAATGCTTGAGGGACACATTAAAGGCAAACGAACACCCACATTCTCCATCCATACTGCAAAAGTATGCTAGATGCCATTCTGAACATCCCCAGTGTGTGTATTTTTTGAGGGCAGTAGTGTATACTGTAGTGAGCATGCTCTTTCTCTCATTCTCCGACACAGCCTGAGGGGAAGCTCAGACAGAGCTGTTCCATTTCGTCCTAAACAGCAAAGAGAGGCCTGCTAGCTCGCAGTCCATCACGCCTGGCAATAAACACAGTGTTCACACACACACAAACACTCACAAAACAAATTCCATAACCAGATCAAACACACAAACTCATCTGTCTTCCTCTTATTATTTTATAAACACTGTCCACAGCAAACTCTTCTGCATTCTCACACGATCTGTTGGACAAGAGAACTGGCACAAAGGAAGCAGAAAACCATAGTGTATCTTGTCTTTTTATTTCCTCACATCAGAATGCATTTTCCGGTCAGTGTCAAGGTTGGCCATGACGCCACTCTACCAAGTATCCCTTTGAAAGCAGTGGCCTAGATTCTCTTTGGTAAGAGAAACTGAGAGAGACGCAGGGGAAGTGAGCGCTAGGTGGGATCCGTGTCATGAATAGCTACGCTTGGATGAGTTTTGGAGAGGCTTCAGTAGCGTGACTGTCCAGAGAAGGTGAGCTCTGTCACATACCTTATCTCTGAAAACTGCCGCTGTGCTTCTGGCATCTACTGGCACACACACACTGAGCCTCATGGGGCTGTCTGCCCATCTGGGATACTGGCCTCAGGGTACAGGAGCTCAGCAGAACTAAACTCAATGGCCTGATTGGGATGTGGGGATGGGAACAGGGATGCTGGGGGTCCCACAGATGGGGTTTAGATATTGATTCATGAAGGATTAAATAAGATGAAACTCTTGCTCAGTCAGATAATTTCATGAATGACAAACTAGAAGATCAAAAAGGAATTTGCTACATTTTAAGGGCATGCAATAATCATTTAGGTATGGTTTAATTTTTACAGAGACTGGTGTTGTTATGGAGAGCAAGGGCAGAAAAGTCACAGAATCCTTACAAAACAGAGAAACTTTGTGAAAATTAGTCTGTAACAAAACTGAGCTGTCATATCTATAATATCATATTTGAAAACTCAGGTCGACCAATGCGCAATCCTGTCATTGCCACTAACCCCTAGATATGTTAAACGTTTTATTTATTTAATGACCAAGGACTGGAATTTTAATTTATGACAAGAGTAAAGCAGCATAGTGTATCATGCTCTCTAACCCCTAGCCTACTAATGTTGATACACTGAGAATACATATGTAATTACTATATTTATGCAGATTTCAAGAATAGAAATGAACAGTTTAGCAAACCAAGGACTTTGCCTTGTATTAGTTCTCTCTAGTTGTTTTTTTTTTTCCAGAAGCCTGCGCTCAGAGAAGGAACAGAGTCTTGGTGTCCCAGAAAGGTAGAAAATCTTTTAGCAGAAACTTCTCTCTCACTGTTCCTGGCTGGTGGGATCCAATCAGAAAGCAGCAACAGTAAGAGCTTTCAAAAAGCAACTTAGGGGACACTTACTATGAAAAAAAATATTTTTTTCCCTCTTTTCTCTCTAGTTGATATAACTTCTACTACAATCGACCTGAATTAGACTTTGACTGTGTAAAACAATTTCTCCCCTACTGTACGTTGCTAAATGCGTAAATGTAAATGCCTAGTATCATTCTGCTCTATTCACTTAATTGATTAGTTCCAACTGCTGATTTGTCAACAAGTAATTAATACTCATTACTTAAAAAGTTTCACGAGTTTGCTTTAAGCATAAAAATGGGAAATCAGACTTAGGTTGTTTTGTTCTATTAAGATGGCTGATAACCGGTGAAAACTGGAATTAATAGCCAATTATATTTTTCTCAAACAAATCGACATATGTATCAATTTTATGAAACAAAAATGTACATGTTGATCAATTCTTATCCAATTGTACTTTTTTTTAACTTTGCTCACACTGATATCTGCATAATCTCTGCTCAAACTAGCTGTTGAATCAATTAGTCTATCATGAACTGGTGAGTCCAGACTGTAAAGCAAGATTCAAGGTCCAGGTTGATTGAAAAACGATTTTGGATGTCAAATGATGGCTCGGAGAAACCCACTCATAAAAAAGGGTACACTAGCCAATCTGAGAGAAGCCTGGTGATATGAATAAGTACTTGCATTGTTCAATATGCATGAGCCGTCAGAGAGCCATCTGTAGGTGTATCGTCTGAGGCTATTAGCATACTTTTGATGACAAACAGAAAAAAGCTCCACAAGCATGGATTGAAGAGCAACAAACACTTTCACATTTGCACACAGGTGTGAGGAGTGGATTAGTGTGTTAGAACCCAAGAGCCAAGCTGGAAGGCTTTTGCTGAGGGCTGCCAGCTTGTCAAGTCCTTGTCAGTGTGTATTTGTGTGACTTTTAGCGCAGTGATGGCTGCCTTTTAAACAGGCAGCAGAAATGAGTCCTCAAATTTCTCCCATAATCCCAAACTCAGCTTCTTCTAGCTGCATTTAATGAGCTCTCATTCTGAAGAGGCCAATCAAATAAGTAAAACATTTGAGAGAGCAGGAGAAACAGGGAAGCTGTGGTCATGTGCATGAAATAAAACATATGAGGAGTTTGTTGTGGAACGGTCACAAGTGAATGAGGATGAAAAAAGATAAAGTAAAGCAGTAAGAAATAGAGAGACAGGACAGGCAGGAAAAGAATGAGGGAAAAGGTCCATGGAGACTCGTTGAGGTAATCCTTGACTTTGGCAAACGAAGGCACGCAGATGGAGGGAATAAATATTGGGCAGGGATTTTGCATCACTTACAGAGAGCGAGAGAGGATGCACAAGGAATTGAAAAATAAAAGGAAAACAAAAGATCGACAGAGCACATGTCAATATGAGCAGGTGCAGGTTGTTGACCGTACCTAATCATAAATTAACAGTTTCCTGCATCTTTGACTAAGAAAAACATCTTTGCCATACACGTGTCAGGTTCTGAGTTCTTCAATACCTTCCTAGAGTTTCTTATGGGTTTAAGTTTATGTTTTTACTATGCTTATCAGGTTCCTTAGGTTAGACTTGATGTTTAGATTTGCTTTTCATGTTCCTAGTTTATGTTCAATTATCTAGTTACAGAATTCCCCTGTGCTCTCTTAGTGTTTCATTTAACTAACCAATTTTTGTTACTTTTCTTGTTTAGTTCATATACACTGTTCAATGTCTTGTTCATGCTGTTATTATTAATATTTTTTATTATTATACTTATTAACAAGTCCTTTTGTATTTATCTTGTAATGTTTGGTTGTTACCATGTTTGAGTCGCCACCTTTGATTGTTTTCACCTACGTTCCCTAGTTATTGCCCGGTGTATTTAAGCCCTTGATGGCAGTAGTTTACAATTATGTCCCTTTTGTGCATAGCCTCTATTCTATGTGGTCCATGTTCATTTTTGTAATCTCCCTGGTAAAGATCATTTGTGTTTATTACTTACAACTTGCAAGGTAAAGAAAATGAATATCACAAAAATCTGAAATTGTCCTTACCTTTTAATGAAAACTGGTGCTTTCATTTTTAAAGAAGGACTGTGGAAATTCTCATGATTCCACAGAGAACGATCTGAAAGAAGCAGTCTATGTATCATTTTGAAGTTGCATAGACTGCTATAGAATATTAGAGGAAGCCAAACATATGTATTAGGCTAAACTATAAACAAGTTCATGTCACGAAGCCATTTTGGTTGTACCGCATCAGCACAAGTTATTGTTTGCTCAACTTATTTTGGAAATAATGAATTGGTTCGATGTCTGGTTTAAACAAAGCATACTTTTTAGATATATCAGTTTGAATTTAATAGTACTGAATAGTTGGCCTCAATGAATAATTTTAGCAAAAATACATTATATAAACTTTTTAAATAATACTACTACTGTTTTGTTACTATTGAAACATCTTATTTTGCAACTTTTAACAATATATCAGACATCAGAGTGTTAACGGTCTCTAAAGCAACAGGATAAAACTCTATTTTCTGTAAGACCAATAAACACATCTATTTCAAGTCAGAGTGTGTTCGTGTCAGCAAGAGAGAGATTTCTATGGCTTCAAGGCCACATGGGAGAATGTTGTACATCAAGTATAAAGAACTCTAGACAAACACTCCTGCCTTGACTGTAGTCAGCTTTTCAGTCACTAAAAGCTCTGATCACGAGTTTACGCATGACCACAGACAGAAAGAGAAAGACGTGAATCTTTTCTCTCAGAGAAAGTATGAGTAAGATGAAGAGACCGCATAAATGAGAGAAAAGAGCTGCAGCATCAAAGCGGATGTGGAAGAAAGACAGGTAAAAAATCATTTAAATAGTTGTTTATTGGTAACACAGTATAATTAAAAGCTTGTTAAATAATTGCAAAATTCAAAACATGCTATCTGCTAAATTTAACATCATTGATGATGTTTAACAAACATTTCATCAAATTGTACCAAGGTGGCGTTCCTCTACACCATCAGTCCTTTCTTCATTGGTAAATTTCACACAAATGAGCTGGAGAAAGTTGCAAGAATAATTCAGTTCCTCTTACTCATACAAATCCACATCTGACCCTGAAATGCTCTATAGTGTGGCTAGAGAAACACTAGCCTTGAGTGTCTCAGGTTAGTCTGCCTTTGACGTGTAAATGTGCGTCTGCCTTCTGAAAAGATGAAGTCATTTTCCACAAAACCTTATTAGATCTTTTGAAATTAAACAATAAGCATTGTTTGCGTCTAATTTAAGCCTGTTGTTCAATGATTGGCAATATTTTTTGTGACATTCCAAAAGTAAAAAATTGAGATGAATTGTATAGTTTTAAAATGTGTTTTTGCTTTGACATATATTTGTAGAAGTCTCGCTCAATAAATTGTTAAAAGACTTCTTTGCTTGGTGACAATGGCTAATGGAATGAGTTTCAGCTATGTCTCATTCGGAAACATACCAAGTAGGACCTCATCTGACATAGGATTGTTATTAATGTTGTGGTGTTAATAGTGATGAGGGAGGGGGATCTTATGACCTATGACACAATTATTCATGATTCACAAATGATTATTTCTAGGTTTGCATCTTTAAATGTTTGCATCCCTTATGAAGCTATACGTCCTCTAATGTGATAGTATCTGGCAACAATCAATCGATCGGTTGTTCAATCGATCAATCAATCAATCAATTTTAGCAGATGCTTTCAAAGCAACTTCACAAAGTTCTAGAGGCTGGTGCTAGTCACCTTCCCAGCATAAAGAATATAAGAACGTAAGATCGATTGATGAACAATACAAATAACATTATTATTAAATATTGATCATTACAACAATCAATCTTACATTTAAAAAAAGTCATAGAGCCGAAAACAATAATGCTCTTTCAGCTTGTTTCTTCATGTCTAGGAATCGTTTAGAATCTTTAAAAAACAGGACATTTAAAATGCCAAAGGATTTTTTTTTTTACAAAAAACATTGCCACATTCAAAATCCTACACCTTAACTGGTGTGCATTTTTGAAAAGCTTTGAAAAAAAGGGATGTCAGGGTCTGAGAAGCAAGTCATTGCATTTTAAATGAAAGATTACCAAGACTAACACATTAATAACATGCATCGGTGAATTGTGTATAATAAAAACGGGAACGTGTGTTGAGACAGAAATCAGGGTTCATGTTTATTAGAGAGACTGTAAAGTTGATCAATGGTGTGTCTGTGCATGCTACAGCTCCTCGAACCCGTTAATCATGCCTTTATCTCCCAACAATTTGAGGAATGAAGCCGCTCACTGGAAGCACTAGAGGCTTCTCTCTCCTCCCTCTGTCCTTCCTGTCTTCCTTCCCTTTTTTCTGTCTCATGTTGTAAGTTTAAAGCAGATGTGTGTGACCACTCACACAGGTCATGGGTCAGAGGTTACAGATTTCACAGAGAGTTTTGTGAGGAAAGTATCACTTGGTTGTTTGCAATTTGCAATAGGAAAATCAAGCTTTTTTCAGATATTTGCATCATATCAGCAAAAGCACTAATGTGGTTTACAAGTTCAGCGACCCCACACCGGAAGCCTGATCAGTCTCGCTCCATCTATGCAATAAAAGCCTCTTTGTGTCCTGCAGGAGTGTTCTCAGAGATAAAATTAAGTTAGCCTGTCAACTGACTCCACTTTACAGAATAACCCAAATAGCCCTACAACAAAGTTGGCAGTTGAGGCATTTTACGAAAGTCAGATATGTAGTCTCTGCAGCTGAGGATTTAAAGAAGAGGTGTTTTGTATGTGAGTGACTGGCAGAGAGGTGAGCAGCTTATCACGTTGTGGAGAGAGAGATTAGCAAACATTCACTTGTTGGAACTTGGGCCAGCTGCCTGTCCACCTTCTAACAGTGCAAGTGTGTATAAGCTGACTGACAGCAACACCTCGTCGAAGAAGTGCTAGTCCTTTCCGCTTATGGTGAACTGAGCTGTCAACAAACTCCGCTACATGCCATGATGTGAGAAAAGAAGCAAACAAGGACTGCTGGATTAAACTTGTGAGCTCAAAGCCACAGAAAGAGAGAAAGAGAGAGAGCGAGAGAGAGAATGAAACACAAAGAGAAACATTCATTTGAGGGCAGAACATGAGAACTTCTGTTTGCTATTGCTATTGTTAACTTTAAAAAATGACTTCAGAAGATTGAAATTAACATATGAAATGAGGATGTGAAATTGATATCACTCAAAGGTTTCTGAGGAGAAATGTCAAGCTCTCTTTTTTTTTTGGCAGTGTATCTTTATCGGATAAAAAACTTGCAACTAATATGGCTGACGCTTCTCCCTTAACGATCCACACCTTAGAAATGATGAAAAAAAAGAAAAAAAAACAGGCTTTATGAAGCAGCAGGTCCGTTAAATGTTTGCACCAGTTTAAACTGGTGCATACTTTTTTCAGATGTAAAAATGGTCGCTTAAACTTCAGCTATTGCTTTTCTTCAATGTGAGATATGCCTCAAGTAGCCAGTCTATGAAATAAATGTTCCGTCATAAACAACGATAATGATAATTTAACAAATTGTATGTGAACTCCTATTGAAACTGATAAACCATACAATAAAAATGTGGTATATATATATATATATATATATATATATATATATATATATATATATAAAACAGAGTTACATATGTATGTTACATATACAGTTATATGTTTACATTTAACATACATAAAAAATCCTCTGAAAAAAAGAAAAAATTACTGATTCTCTCTGTTATTTTACATAACCTACTTTTCAAAATATAGATTTAGCCCACTATAACTTACATGTGCACATAAGCATCCACATCTTTGTTTTAGAAGCTATTTGTATTTTTTTGCAGGCATTCTAGTCATTTAGCCAATTTCAAATCTCCTTTTTCTGCCTCCATATCAACGGTAGGTCTACTGAGAAGGAAGATACAAGGACAAGTGTATTAAAAGAGAAAGAAATGAAGGAAACAGGCACAATTCTGAGCACAATATGAGCACTCATCAAGCACGAGTGGTTCAAGGCGAGTGGACGTAAGTGGGACACGGCTGCCTCAGAGAAGAGCTTGCGCTTCTGCACCAAACACTGCACTTTAACTGAATTACGTGTTCTGCGCAAGCTCTAATTTGATTCTGACAACACATAGCACGTAACAAATCAGATTTGAAACAGCCCAGATAGGGAGAGAAAAAGAGGGGGGTATATGTATTGCACATTCCGATGGTTTAAAACCAGAGACGGAGCGGGGCATGTCTTTAACACCGCATGCACTCAAGCCATCCGAGTCACATGTCTCTTCCTCATGCAAGAGCAGACACCCGGATCATATGCTCTTCATATATGTACTCTGTTTCAACCATAAACTAGTTATAAAGAGGGCAAAAATCCAACCAAATTAAGAAACCTTAAAAAGTAATCCCTAATAAATCATGGTCTAACAATATGTAAATAGTCTGTTTAAATAGTCTGATACTGAGGCTTTGTGCAGATTCACAGAATCTATATTACATACACATAAGTTAGCAAATCTAGTTTCCTGCCATTTTATTTGGGTTTTTTTCACTTACTTATCTACTTAAATTTAGAAAGCACATTCAAAGTAACAGATGCTTAGTTATATTTAAAGACAATTGCGAAAATTATAAATTAACTAATCTTTAACAATGCTCTTGCAATTTGCAGTCCAAGACAGTTGAGACTCATTCAAGATAGAATATAGTCAAGACAACAATAAACGAGAGTCAAGAATAAAACAAGACCGATGTTGAAAACAGTCAAGAAAGAGGCAAGACCAATTTTAAAAAGAGCCAAGATAGAGGTAAAACAGATAAAACAATGAGACAAGACTTAAAAAATAAAAGAGATAAAAGAGAGTCAAGAATGAGGCAAGCCTGAAATCAAAGAGGTAAGAACAATTAAAAAATATATCAAAGAGACTGAGGTCATAGAGTCAAGGTAGAGGTCATAGAGTCAAGGTAGAAATAATCGTCCAGAATAAAACAAGAGAGAGATACAAGAGCGTTGCGGAAGAGACAACAGCAAAAAAAGAATAAAAAAAATGAATAAAAAAAAACAGACCTAAAAAGGAAATTAAAAAAACGGATTGTACAGAACGAGGCAAAGCTGAAATTAAATATTTGACAATATTTGTGAAAAGACAGATTAAATGTAGTTGAAAATTAAACAAGACTGAAATCGAAAAGGGTTATGGACAAGACAAGACTTACATAAAAGAGAGTCTAGATCAAGACAAATTCAAGTCCATAAAAGTAGGTTTAGTGACAAGACAAATACATTGAAAAAGAGTCTAGAAACTAGCCTCAAGCATTACATAATCAAAAGGTAAGGAGTTCATAACCTGAGTATGTAACACTCAATAGGAGTTCTATTATGGAAGCGTGACCACATTCACATTCCTGATCCTGAAACAAAGCAGTCCCAACAAAAAATGAGCTAAAATTCTGTCTGGCTGATGATTATCTCTACCCCAAAGACAAATGTTCAGCTTACCATGAAAAAATATCCATAGCATCCGCTGATGATCATATGTAGTCATGTACAAGATTCCATCACATCATGCTGCATGAAGAGCTTTAAAATTGCATTAGCCACAACAAAAGTCAGTTATAACATATTTTGCAACATACATAAAAACCTCAATGTATCCCGTGCCTTTAAAAATAAACTCTCCCGAAAGCAATGGCAGAATTAGCAACCATCAGTCTTGTCATCTGATAGCTGATAACACAGAGCCCCGTGCCCTATTTGTCAACATGCTTGCGCGGAACAAGATGACAGAGAGTATGGAGGAAGCAGAGATAAAGAGACAGTGCTTACATCCTCTCCCCGGCACTCAACAATCGTCCTTCCACCATCATCTCAGGTAAAAAATCCAGACTGTAAGATGAAGTCATGTTGGGGCTGACTGTGGTGCTGTCTGGCTGTAAGTAGCCGCCTTGCTCGCGAGGCTCCTGGGTGCCTGACGAGTTTGAGCATGCAAGACGGAGAGGGACAGGTGGACTGGACACATACATACACATATACACTCTCACACCGAGGTTGTCACATTCCTTCTTTCACGCCCATTAGAGTGGGTTTCCTCAACAATCCTTCAAAGAACACTCCTCAGACTACTCCAGAGCTCCGGAGCATTAAACCTCGGATAGAGAGAGAGAGAGAGAGAGAGAGAGAGAGAGAGAGAGAGAGAGAGAGAGAAAGACTGAGAGAGAGGGGGAGAGGAGAGGAGAGGCGTGGCTGCTGCTGCAGCGAGGCTTTAACCAGTGCATCTCTGAAATACTGTCTCAACCAATAGCTCAACATAAATGAAATAGCAAAGGCACAATTTCTTCAGGAAGTGCGTAAACCTGTTTTTAAAACATATTCACATTTGGTCATATTCTTTCAGTTAGAGAGACAAGACGCTAATAAAAAACATCTTATTTAATAATTAACAGGAAAAGGAGTTCTACTCTAAGCAATTATGTCTTAAGGATTGGAAGTATGTATTTCCTTAACTGTCACCTAGTAGGCATAGATATAGCAGACATGAGATTCAAGTTGACCCAGTATACAAACACACATTTCACACAGAATCACGTTGTACGAGGATAATTATAACATTACCAAAGTGATTCATGAATGCACATATATTACATTCTTTATGTTGTTTACCATAACTTACTAACAAAACAGACATTTTCTTCTTTTTCTCTCTGGAATTAAAATGTCGTAGTAAAGAGTTCCATTTTTTACAAACCCTTTTATAGTACTATCTTACTGCTTTGCAAAATATTTTCAACATCTAATCAACTAAATTCTCATACATTATTAGGCACATTAAAGAATTTGTTTATAACTTTATAACGCTTATAACGTTTCGTATATTGCATTGAGTCAGTATGGGTCATTGTTATTCAATACCAATCCCAGTTAAGCTTAAAAAAAGGTCAAGAAATGTGCCCAAGACTAAATAAATATCCAAAAGTAAAAATATCACAGATGTGTTTTTGAGTTTATCTAGGAGGCCTAGAGATGCTAAAAATATTGTTTTGAAAATGTCACTAAAAACTAAAAGTTATTTCTTTATGTAAACTTTTTATTAAACAGTTCTTTTGGGTGAAAATCTCAAGAGAGAGAAACAATACGTAACAGTAATCAGCGCAAAATATCTTGGAACATATTCAAAAGGCGAGTTGCTTGTTTCATTGGCACCTGAACATAAAGATTAGGTATAATATAGATGTTAGATTAGATATTATATAGATTAGGAAACATCAGAAAAACGACATGCACATCTTCACTAAAAAATCACGAAATATTTTGCCAAGTGAAAAAAGGCTCAAGTGTGTAATACATTAAAAAACATGCTTTGCATAATCTTAACAAAATGACTAGGCTGTTAAAACAGTATATACTTAGTCGAAAATCTGGACAAAAATTTTACAACATTTTCTTCACAGAAATGGTGAATATATCTGAAATATGTCAATTGCAAGCCAAATGTTGTTTATTATGTTATACACTGCTTTATTAAAGATTGACAACACACTGTAAAGATATAGTTTTTTGTGTAAATGGCTTGGCTAGCATTGCAGGAATTCAAGCATTCAAGAGTCAGAAACAAGTTTTGTTAAACAGTTAACAGTTTTACCCAAGTCTTGGGTAAATATCAAAGAAAAAAATCATGTGGTATATCTGCTATTATCTAGTGTCGGGATGTTGTAGCCTAGAATAATGATATATTTCATAACGGACTGAAGACGTGAGGTTTTAACATTTAATTTGGTCCCACGTCATTAATAGATCATTTAGTTTGAAATCTAATTTTAGAATTGGACTGGGTCATGGAAAAGTGGTATTGGACCACTACTAGTACATAGTATGTAGTAAAAAAATAGCATGGGTATATTTATTACATCGATAGATCCCAGTTTTCCAGTGCTCATCCATTCATGCGTAAGAAAGAGCACAGTTTCTTTTTGTTTTCCCTTTGTGTGCCCCAAGGGGAGAGGGGGTCTTGAGCGTTGCTTCTAAAGAGCATGTGCTGGAACTAGGTCATGGGAAACACTCATGCTAAATGCTTATAGAAGAGGAGGAGTTGTGCCTTATATCCCATAGTATGTGACTAAAGATCTAGAAAACATGCAACACATTTCAGTTTATGGCTTTAAATGAACCTTGCCAATTCTATAGGAGTATGTTCAGTCAAAAGCTTCATAAACAAAAAGAAACCCAGAAAGGTAATGCTTGTGCTCAAAGAGAAAGCAGTCGATCTATGTTAAAAAGCAGATGCATAGAGTTACAGCTCAATAACCCTGATGTAAACTATAACAAAGCAATTTAATTAGGTTTTAGCTAACTGCGAAAAACAAAACATGTTTTCTGGCCTGTTATGACCCATAGCCATCAATGTGCACATATTTGCATGAGTTCAGGGGAGCATTTGTACATGCAAGAATCCGCAATCAATATTTCCTTCTTACTGTAACATTCATGAGAAAACTGAATGCAAAGTGAATCCTTAGAGACAGTTTAGAAAAGAGTTCTGAAATGATTCTCACAAATGATTATAATATACAACAAAAGAGGCAGAGGGGTCATCTTTGCCTCTAAGATATGCCTGATATACACCGCCTCCAGCTTGGACAGAGGAGCAGAGGTAACTCATAATACAAAATAGATTCAGTCGATACTATATAATAATAACTCTGACATTAGGGCATTATTCACGTCAATAATGCAAAGCTTATACAGTCCACAAACCTAGAGTCAATGCATTCATCAGTTATCCAAGAATAAATACATTTCAAGACAAAAAGAGATGCATTGTGAGCTGTGGACAGTGTTACAAACATCCCCTCATTCTTTCACAAAGCAATATCTAGTACCTAGAGCAAATATACCATTACATAATGGATAGTGCAATAAAGAAGCAATTTAGGAGAGCTCGGCATTGCTGTCACGCGTGTTATGGAGATGATGAATTCACTAAACGAGCTTCTATTTGGAGAAGAAAACTCTAGCAGTAAACCCAAATACAGTCAGGTTTAGATGAAAGAAAGAGGACTGTGTGTGCTGGAAGACTGGTATACAAAAAGCTGACAGAATAAGTATCTTGTTTGTACAGAGCTGTGAAAGACGCATATAGAAATAATCTTTTTGCTTAAGAAGGGCATTTGTAAAGAAATATTTCAAACCTACTTCTAAACACTTTTAAATATTGCTTGTTTAAAAGCCAAATAAAGCGTTTGATGAACGGTAAAATCAAAGGTCAGTTAATGGTATGCGATTAATGGTATGCCACGTTGTCGTCACCTCTGAAAAGGCTGCACTGTCTGGAAGATTGCAGTATTTATAGCTCTTGTTAACCTCGTAGACATTTCATCTTCACATTTATGAGCTAAACCAATGGATTCGCATAAGGGGGTCGTAACATTAATTGGGGGCTCGTCCGGGATGAAATGAATACAGGGGCTGACATTTAAAATGACCAAAACAAATACTAGACTAATAGCGCCATAGCCAAATTTTGATAGCTTCTGCTGATTGGTTAGATGCAAGGAATGTTTTGGTATACAAATTTCTCAGACTGACTCAGACTGCACCTTTAATATCTTGATTGAAACTTGTTTTAGTCTGAACTGCAAGGATAGAAACTGTATATAGAAACTGTACTGTGGTTTCTGTGATATATACTGCTTCAAATGAAAGTTTTCCTCATCAAATTTTCACAACAGTGGATTTTTTTTCTATTAATCAAACCATAGGGATACTTTTTAAAAAATGTTTTAATGCTTGGCACTTGGTTATTTTTCTAAACTAACAAGGAACTCTTGTTACCAGCAAAGTAGGATTGTAAGCCAAAGAGAGACGATGCAAAGCTACTCATATGTAGTTACATTAACTTTACATCTCCTCACAGTAACGATGTACCTTAACGTTTTCAACAACCTCAGGTGCTGCAGCCACAAGTTTCTAGTTATTTTTCAATGACAGAGAAGCTTCAAACCTCAGCGGTATAACCTGCTTTGTGGAGGAGAAAAGTGAGCGGCTTTACCAGCATCATTGAGGCAGAAGGTTAGCGGTTTAACAGGCAGAACACAAGTAGTTTTATAAAAGACAAAATGCAAGTGTTTACAAGGTCTGTTAGGCAGAAGGTAAAAGGTTTTATCAGCTTCATTGGATCTGAGAGTGAGAGATTTGATCAGTTTTGTTGAGGCTAAACACCTCAACCAACTGTGTAAATGTGAAATTGGACTGGTTTTGTTCGATTTGGAGAACAGAACAGGGGGGGTTTAACTCAAATGTAATGGACAATAAAGATGTGCATCCAGAGGACACTGGTGTGAAGCTGTGGCTTCCTGGTGACTAAGTTGAGATAAATAATAACATTTGCCGTTTATTCAAGTGCACTCTCTAAACCAATGGCTAGCAAAATAAAAGACACTCACACTGGCTTTAGAGCTAAAATGAATGCTTATATTCTAACAAGTTTAAATAAGATAAGATGTCACAAAATCATCTCCAAAAATGTATAGTTCTGTTTTCATCTCTGACTCTCTTTACATGGAAATGAGTACTGTTTTCTCTGGATACTTGTTCTCCTGCTGTCCTTATATCTAACAGGTAGTAGACATTTTTTTTCCTCTGGTACTAGGTGGCTTAAGCAGTTTGCAAGCAGAACTGGAGTCCCAGTTCTCCGTGTCGCTCCTGAACATCCTCCAATCTTCCTGGCTGCCTGATCTACGTTGTCCTCCTGGGGTTAAAAAGTCTGATGAAAGCACTTAAGGGCTGATATAATTCGCTCTCACAGAAGATAATGGAATTTAGCCATGAGCTGTCTCTCATATGGGTTCCCTTCTTACAGTCTTTCACTCTTTTTCTCTCCTCTCTCTATCACAGTGGTCTCAGGTCACAGGGTGCCCCTGTTCTTATTGTTGCCCTTTCATCTCTCTCTTACAGTCTAGACATTTTATTCAGTCTTCTCAACTTTTTTCTTCGCAAACTTTGTTTTTATCTTGCATACAACACTGCTTTTTTCTGCCTGTCTTTATACTGAATAAATCATTTCCAGCTGTTCATTTAATGACAGGGACAGGGACAAGCCATTACAACTACTGATGATGTGAATAATCAACTATAAAGTGTATATTGTGCATAATGTGTAACATATATTGTCATAAATGTATATTGATTCTATTGGTCAAACTGGTTTTTGGGTTTGGTTTGTGCTATCCTAAATAAAATGTTTCTTTTAATATTAACATAAATGTCCTGAGCTGAACTCTTAAAATCCTTGTATCCCAGTCAAGCGTCATTCTGTGGCTCATTGTCGTTTGTGTTCTCTATCCCTCTCACTTTCTTTCTCCAACACCTCTTCTCTCTCTCTCTGTGCCTTTCCCCCTTGGGTCTGGACCCAGCTGGCCTATAACACATATTGATTGACCATGTAGGAGCAGAGCGAGAAGACAAGAGAAAGAAAGAGAGAGAGAGTGTAAGAGAAAAGCAGACCCGTTAGGCTGCAGTGCACAGAGACCAAAATAGTACATCATGAGTTCAAACCCCACAGACAGAGAAAGAGACGGGGGACAGATGAAGAAGGTAGATAGGATAAGTAGATGATAAGATAAAGTCGAAAATGTTAAAGATGGCAGATATGGAGAAGGAAGGTTGGTCTGGAAAGAAAACATAAAAACAGAGAAGGATTTTCTACTCAGAGCAGTCCTTTAGAAGAGCCTGGCAAAAAGAGATTATTTTTTTGTCCAATTTACTTCAGCAAATCAAATGAAATGTTTAAAATAAGTTTTGTTATCTGAATTTAGATCAGTCAAATTTCTTTAGGATGTCTCAAAACCAACAACACATTAAAACACACTATAATGTTCTAAAATTGGTCTCAGTGCAACATATATTTTTTATAGACATTTATTTGCAGAAAAGCTGATGTTTATCAGATATATGTGATCATTTTAGAAACATGGAGGACAACCTGTAAAATATTGTAAATTTGAACTTTAAAGGATGTTCGGTAGAATGCCGTTATTTTTCATTTGATAAACACTGTTAATGTTTTAAAGCAGTTTTAACAACTTGTACTCATGTTAGTAGAAAACACCGCAGGGTTGTTTATAATTTTTTTCATAGTGAAAAGTGTTTATAGAGATTTAGACAAGTGTATGCGGTAAACTGAGTATGTGTAAAAGTGCTACATGCAGTCTTTTCTCTGGATAAGAGAGCTCAAGCTATCAAATAAGAAACTTATGTGCCATGCACCAACATCTTTAAAATTAAGTGACACGATCTTTAAATTGTATATAAATCCGTAAGTAAAAAAGTGTTTAAATAAGCAAACATTAAATTAACTTACATGATTTGATGAACCTTTAAATATAACCAATAAAACATATACCATCAGTTTACACTGAACATTTATTAAAAAAAAAAAGCATAACATCATCAAGAAAAAAGATTGTCATGTTTTAATAAAAAAAAAAATGGCATGATTTTAACCCCAATGCCATTAGATGAACGATCCATCAAGAACAATCAAACATTTGAAAATGAAACTAAATGGCATAAAACAGACTAGGCTTAAATACATAAATGTTTATCATGATAAATCAGCGTCACCTTTGCTGCTATTAAACATAAACTCAAGCCACGTGCTGGCAGATAGACAAACGGCTGTCATTGGTTTGTCAGGAGTCTGTTTGGCCTCATGAATATTTGATTAACTCATGGATTATGTAAAGCAGTGAGCATGCTCATTAAGGCGAGAGCTCCCAAACATATACACATTATCTCAGTAACGCTCTGTTGCATGCTAGAAATAGCTCCAGAAGAAGCTGTACAGACATATAGAAACAACCGAATGAATCTTTCTCCAGCTACATATTTTAAAGGATGATTGCCGATACTTAATTTCTCTAAAATTGTATCCATCAGAACAAATAGTTTGGAATTGGCATTTCTAGGTTTTTAGTCTTTAATGGACTTTTATGGTGAATATTTTTGAAGTGGTGACATGTCCCTAATTGTTGCTCATGTTAAAAGCCATATTTAGCAGTAACTCTATCACCCACTTGAGTATTGTGGTTTGCCTGAGAGTGTACTTGCGTAAGCCTGTTATGGTAATCTGGGATCACTAGCCAGTATAATCTACTACATTAACTCGACCCATGTCTTTAATGTTATCACCATGCCAACCAGCACTAATGCTCTTATGACATCACAGAATATAATATCAGCATATGCCACCCCTCGTACTCATCGCTGTTATATTGATCTGGTACGAAACCTGTCTCTTAAATCAAAGCTACAGAGAATTTGAACTTAAGGCCCATTTTCCATCCCAGAGTGCCAGCCAGGGAGTGATTTCTTTGCCCGGTGCAGTGAACCATGCTGGTTTAATTGAACAGGTCTTGGGCAGCGAAATTGGAGTTTAAATAAATTTGCAGTTTCTCGCCAAGCCCCACATTCATTAAACAGCCTTTTCTCCATCCTTTTTCTCAATCCGTCTCCCCCCAGTTCCTTTGTTTCAACATCCCTCCCCCCGTTCCTCTCATTAAAGCGGGACCCTGTGAGCTCTGGTCACTGCTTCTCATTTATTTTCATTTGAAAGTGGTGCAGCTTCAGTGAGCCGCAGCTCTACGGAGGCCACCTAGGGACAGGTCATTTGTGCAGCACAAAATCACCCATTTCTTGCAAATGTGTCCCAGAATTAACTGTAAGGAGTCTGAAGCAACAGTGGCACATATGCATAACCACCACTGCCAGGTTAACCATGATGAGAGGCGTCCAAGCCACTAATTACAGAGGGAAGCCAGCACTGCCTTATGTGTGGTTATGAGGATCGTGTATGTTTTCTGAAGACACATGAATAGTACACTGACTGGGTGTCAATCTTGATAGCTTAAACCTTCTTTAAAGAAATACATTTAGGAAAAGGTAACAACTTCAGACTGTGCGTCCATTGTAATGAAAACATTATTGTTATTTTATCTCATAAGTATTTTACTCAGATAATAGAGAATTTGCTCTGCATTTTACAATCTGTCAGGAAAAATTCCACGCAAATAAAATAAAGCCAAGAGTAGCATTTTTCTCTGAACAGAAAATGAAATGTCTTTGGTATAGAGTGTTAGTGTATAGACTACAAAAATAAACAAACAAAATAGCAACAGTAATAATGATAGTAATAATAATTTATTGTTAAGTACAACAGTAAATAAATGAGTAAATAAATTGTAAAATAAATTAACAAAAAACTATCATTTCAAAACAAATAAACATTTTACATTTGTATTTTGTATTTTTATGCGATATCCATTAACTAATGTAAAAATACTCCCAAATTACTGTACTTTCATATTTCATAGGTCTAAAGATATTACATATCTTTGCCAACTAAAGTCTTCAAAGCAACACTTCTACAGGCTTTGTTGGATGATCTACTGTGTTGCTTATCTACACCTCGATTTGAAGTCTTGTAAACAAACGTTTGATCACGTCTGCAGTGAATAAACTGTCAAAACTATAATGATCAAAGCATTCCATTAGATTTTCTTCTCAGTTGTTCTTACTGATTTTTCTAGTATTTGTCACCCCAAAATCCTGTCAAACTAAGCAGTTCACAGTTTAACGTGATAATGAAGGCTAGGTATGCAGCACATAAAAGATTTCAGAGATGTTCAATATCGTATTACATCTAACAATCAATTTTAAATAAGGTAATTGACTTTGTAGGTATTATTAAAGTATATTCAGCATCAGACAGATTGAAGTTAGGTACAGCAGTATCAATCGATAAGGGTCCTCAGTGAACGAAGCACTGCATCAACTGCCAGAGGCACAAGCACTGGATGTATTTACAGTCCTGGCATGTTTTCCTTTCGTTGTAGCCCTCGATACAGCTCATAAATCCTGCCTGTGTCAAGTAAAGCTAAACGTTCCTGAGACAATTATACTGTCCATAATTGGGATTCAATTGTTAACATATCTTTTTCTAACGAGTGTGCCTCTCACATGCACACTTGGAGTGATGCTTAGGACATTGTACAGAACACTTCCGTTAAACACCTCTCTATTGGAGGCAGGTGAATTATTAGGTTAGTGTATACGCATATGTGAGCTACAGCCGAAAGCCTGACCGCAGTCATTGGAGAGATTCATGTTCCTCTGGGGCTATTTTAAAAGCCATTGAGCACGAGCACAATGAATGAGTAAAAGGCCATAAATCTACTCTTTAAACCAACATCGCTGCCTCTCTAGTCCAACTAATGCCCTCACACCCCATTAGCCTCCACACATTAAACGCCTGTGTTATTAACCGCTCATAACCCAAGGATAAAACCAACCCGACATGGCCTGATTAGCACCCTTTTCCACTTGTAAAAAATGGCATGAGAGATGGAGACAGAGAGGTGGAAAACAAGCCAGGAAGTGAGTGACAGCCT
This sequence comes from Danionella dracula, assembly GCA_900490495.1. Taxonomy (NCBI): domain Eukaryota; kingdom Metazoa; phylum Chordata; class Actinopteri; order Cypriniformes; family Danionidae; genus Danionella; species Danionella dracula. The sequence goes on from UELW01000334.1 coordinate 12,960,862, forward strand.
CATTGTCAGGGCGTCCCATTGTTGTGAATGCTATTACCGCTACACTCCCTCCATTTCTCCACCGAACGGCTATCCAGACCCCCCTACCCACCCTTCTAAATCCAATCGTCAGAGAGGCATGCAAACAAAAGCAGACATCTTTCTAGCGGCGGGACAGGGCTTAACCCCTCCTGCTAGTCCCTCTCTTTGTTTAATATGATTAAAACATCCAAACAAACTCAGCATTTGGGACTTTGGAGTGTGTTTACACTCCTAACTTAAAGCAAATATGGAAGTTAATAGGGCGGATGAGGACTTCTGCACAACTATTGCTACAGCATGATGAATGTAGTAGAAATTGCATACACACTTTAACCAAGAAAACAACCACGTATTAAAAATATCTTCAAACACTATCAACTCCTCTGTCAGTTAAGAGGCTCTAGAAACCCAGAAAAGGAAAGGAGGATATTCCAAGTTGTTTTTATGGCTGGCAAGACAATCTCAGTTGTTGTGGTGCAGAAATTGTCCCACCACCTGACAAAAACACATGCGCTCAAACGGCCTACATACAGCATGTCAATGAACCATGCCAACCCAACCACAGGACTGTCGTCAACCAAAGACCCAGGAATGGATCATCATACGCCTGCTACTCTGAGCGACCAGCCTCTGGGAGCAAACCTGAACTGAGTGTGTCTGCATGTCTTTGTGTGTTGTCCAGGGACAGCTTTACCTCAGCAGCAGTTCTTCTGCGCTCCTCATGGAGATGGCGCTGGTTGCAGTAGATGGGTATCGCATGCTGTCCACACACACGCTCGGCACAAAGCCCAGCTCAGACGAGTGCTCCAACATCGCCGTTACTCCAAACGCAAGCACTCACTTCACACACACACGATCCGCCTGCTTTCAGATGTGGTGAGTGTGTTCGCTGGCCGTCTCTCTCTCTAGCGTCTGAATCCTCTCTCCCTCTCTGTAACACTCCCACCCATCCTCCTCCTCCTCGTCCCCTCCTCCCTCCTCCTGTCTGATTCACTGGGCTGTGATAACCCTTTCTGACAGCTCATGTTGTTTTTGGGCTAGAGCTAGTGCTGTTAGCTTGGTGCTGGTTAACGCTGAGAAGCCTGCTGTTGTCCAGAATGCTCAACACCCCTGAAGACAGCTTAAAGCTTGTTCTTCTACCAGAAAAACAACTGATGAAGCACAGCTCCAACACCTTAAAGACCTAACTGAGAGATGGTCCAAGAACATAACATTTTCTACTTCTGGTCTATTCATAAATTCTAAGGAAAAATGTGTGCAATGACAAGGTAAACCAGTGACAAGCATGGATAATGAATTACTGAAAACAATAAAGTTTTATAAGGCATCTGGTCGATGGTTCCAAGTGCTTACCTAATGGAAAATTATGAGTTACACTAGCCAGAATCATTTTACGAATAAAACTTGGTTTCTGAAATAAGCATGTGCCAAAGCCGATCTGTCAATGGAGTAGATGAGATACCAATGGGAGTTCTTCAAAATGTTGCCTACTGTTTGACAGTAAATACCAGACTCAACTGCATTTCATTCACTAGAAATCGCTGCCATTATCATACCTGTGCTGGTATGAAATTGCTTAGGGAAGACAGAAACTCAAAACACTTTTGGATCTTTGAGTCTCGGTGTCAGTCGTAAAATTCTACAGGATGCCTGCAACTGATTTACCTGAAAACAAAGCTTGTGAAGGTAAACCTCTCATGGAAAGACGGGTGTGATGTTTACAATAGTAACAATGAGTGCTTAGCATCAACTGAACTTCTTAGCTTTGGCAGTTGATGAATGGCTTGGTGATGGTTTGTATAAAAGTCTTTACTCAAAGGGGCACGTGCATAAAACCTGCCACTCATGAAACAATCATGTTTGGTAATTAATCATGAGATTCAATGATGATAACTAATAAAATACAAAGAGCAGTTCAGCTCTTCCTATATGAGATCATCCATCATCACAAATAAATAACCAGCGAATTACATTTTAAAAGAATTGTCATATGGTTTCTCAGATACATTGACAAATAACATTTTGACTAACTGATCATAAATAACTGGATACTTTAGATTATCATTTCTTTAGTTTTTATTTGTCAAAGTCCTGTTGCTACTACTAATTTAAGATACATTCTTCCTTCACCTCTAGCTACAAACGAATACATCAGAAAAAATGTGTTTTAGATACTTAGTTAGGTAAATGCAAACCAAACCCAAAACCACCATTCACTACTTCGAAAACAAATGTCAAGATTCATTTATAGGTATCAAAAAAAACAAAAAAAAAACAGATGCATTCTACTATTTTAGGGAAACATTTTAGTGTTATAAAAAAGTGTAAGTTTAAAGTTTGCCTATGAGTTTGGATAAAAAAAAGAATAAAGACTGATACATTTTAAATGTTAAATAAAACACCCTAGATATAATATTAAACTTTTCTATATTTTTCATTAAAAAAAACAGGACACATGCAAGGTTAAAAGCTTAAACATAGTCTTTTCAGAGCACATCAGTGAAGATAAGAATGCTCGTCCACACAAAAAACAGATGTATTCTTCTCTTTTAGTGAAATATTTTAGAGTTATAAAAAACTAAATGTAAGTTTAAAGTTTGCCTATGGCTTTGGATTTAAAAAACAGATCTAATGATGTTTTGAGAAAAAGTCAATATCTAATGGTAACATTGTGAATAGTCAAAGCATACATGTTTAAAGTAATGTTTTTTAAAGACTGATATAATATTAACCTTTTCTATATTTTAAAAACAGGACACATGCAAGGTTTAAAAACTTAAACATAGTCTTTTCATAACACATCAGTGAAGATAAGAATGCTTGTCATGCCTGCTAGTGGGCAACAATGTGTAACGTTTGATCATGTAGTAGAACAAGAACATTCTTCCTGAAATGACATTGCAGAAATAAAATAAAGATGCTACTTTTTTATAAGATTTTACTATATTTTTAATTAACATGTAAATGAAATGTAACTATATGCATGTAATTATAAGTTATTGACTATTTGAATTGATTTGAATTTGACATGATATAATGTAAAAATAAAATTTCATTTTTAGTAAATAATCTAGAGACTTGTTTTTGAAATGAGGGCTCTAATTTTGTCTGAATTTCTAATCATGAAGTTCAATTATTCCACACATCTCCTATTCTCTATTTGTTTCGCCTCATTATGTTTTACTTCATTGGATCACTTCTCCTCTTTCTGTTTATTTGTCTCTCCTACTATCATTGCGCTAATCACACCAAATGGTTCAAACGGACTCCATAGCTATTGAGTTTTGTCAGGCTCTGCTAATCAAACTGCATTTCCAGAGATCATAAGAGACTAGTGATCATTCTGGTGTAGATTCTCTTTTGGGCTGACAACAACAGCTTGACTTCACGCTGGCCTGATTTTCTTGCTCCAAAACGAATGCCAAAAATGCTCCCCAGAAAACAAAAGGCTTTCTAAAATTGCGTTGAAAAACCATGTGAATTAAAATTGATCGCTAATGTGTTTGGCATTTTGATGAAGTTCCCTGCTCACATCAGATTGTATGCTTGCCACTCTGAAACATTCGCTGTTGGACACCCGTTACATTTGCACCGACTGGTCCATCAGAGGCTGACAGTAGAGAAGTACAGATGGAGAGAAAGGAATAAAAGCAGATGGAGCTGATATTTAGAACTGCTTTTTTTCTTTCTTTTTTTACCAATTTTGTTTGTTTGATGTTGGTAATCAAATGGGTGCAAATTGGAATGTAAGCAAAACATCTTATTTTAAAGTGATTGCATCTGTTTTTCTGGCTGTTACATAACTAATAAAGTGAATTAGGATGACAGGTGTTTGCTAAACACTTGCACTGGATGTTTGAAGTATTGCAAATGCTCATAAAAGTTTGTCCTTTAATGAATCGGTGTCCTTGATCATCTGTTTTATTCAAATTTATTTTTCATGAGCTACAATAAACACAATGCATTTTTAAACAGCACGATCTGGAAGACTTTTGAAAGAAGATTAGAAAAATGTAAGAAACTGATGAAAGTAGATTGTTGAAGAGAGAGGAGGTAAATGTGCCTTTTCTAAACTAGAAAGAAAATGAGCAAGAAATGGAGGGATTGGAACAGATGGGGAGAACGAAAGAGCAATGACAAGAGGTTATTTTCAGATGAGTGTGACTCTTTAGCAAGATGTGCCCATTGGGAAGAAAATGGGCTTCTTAGTATTGCTCATCCAAGGCGCACAATCAGAACCCTTGCTTAAACTGCAGTTTTTAAGGCTCTGGTGAGTCTCTGATTCCCCATTGAAGAACTAATTCTTCAAAGCAATGGTGCTGGAAAAGCCTCAATTGTTGTTTCCTAAAATAATTTAATTAATGTGCAGCGCTGATACATGACCTATATAGTAGTCATCACTTTTTCTTAATTCTCGCCAGCAATTATGAAGAACAAGTCTAATTTAAAGGTCCTAAAAAATGAAATTATAAGCAACTAAATGACATTTAATGCCATAATATGTGATGCTAATTTTGTAAGTTAAATATCTTTGGAGTAGTCAGTTTTTTCACAAGTTAGCTCTTCCATAAATTGACTCAGTATTCCAAACGTGATTGACAAGCAACCAGACAAGTCACCGAGTCCAGAGAACAGCCCCCACCCTAAATTGTATGGTGAAGGGGTGGTGGAGGGTGTGATCTGTTTAATTGTCAATGGACTACTGGGAGAGGGTTCCATATAACACTTATAGTAATGAACTGGGGGAGCGGTAATACAAATTATGTGATGAGGTGAATTTTGTCTGTGAAACCTAACTTATGCCTCATTGAAAATACCTTTTACTCACTCCCCACCAACCAACACTGATACACGCCTCCAGGCAGGTTAGCTAATCAAGCATCATTGCTAGTTTGGTATGTGTTTTGTTTTTTTGACGGAAAACGAGTTGATTAACTGCAGAAGTAGAATAAATAAGAACATGGCTACTCATCCTGGCAGTAGGGATAAAAGGATAACTACCCATATTTTAAATAAACCTGTAAGCAAAATAAAAAGACTTATGTGTGTTGCCAACCTGTCCTAATTTTGACTTCTTTTTATAACCGTAAACAACCAAATAGGTATAATTACAGCAGTAACAATCTCACAATAGCTACAAACACTTGAGTGGGTTTATTTATGTGGGCACTTCCGTTTTCATGATGTAAAAAATCTTCATTTTCAAAAAAGTAATTAGTATTTTTCAATCTATCTTCTGTAGTCATGTTTAGATTGCACAAAACCATGCTAGTTAACAATATTGTACTTGTATATTTAGTGACATAAAATAAAAAAAAACACATTTTTGAGTTATAGAGGACCTGTAGCATATAAAATATGAGACAGAATGAATGAGAAAATATGGAGAAAAGTAAGAAAAAAGCAAAATCAGGTGTCACAAAATAAATGGAGACATGGAATAGAAAGAAGATAGATCTATGGAGTGAGAAAGATGCATGTGCAGACAGTGCTCTGGGACAATATGCCCCCTCATCCACAAACACAAAGCCAAAGCCAGCCGATTATAAAATCATGTCCAGTCCATCGCACAAACATAACGTTCTCTGTCAAGTCGTTGTTTTGCATTTACAGTTTAATGAAATGACCTAGTTACAAGATCTTTCAGCTCTCTCCCTCTGTTCTTTCTTGACTACTTCTCTTTCAATCCTGCTATATTCCAGTTTAACAAACTACTGCACAGTCCATCGCCTGTTAAATGGATGATGTCTCTATGTTTTTATCTATAGATCTATATTATCATTAATCTTCCTACTTACCATAATCTAAATGCCATCTGAATAAAATTTGGGTCTCTCGTCCCTTATGCAAGTTCAAAAACCCTTTACCAAGAACACATGATGCATTCTACAGTTTAAGAAGATTGTTATACAGAACCCAAAAGAACACCGGGGGCTTGAGATGGGTTTTTAACAGCTAGGCTCGTCGGCAGTTATTGATTCGAGAGATATTAAGAAGACATAAAACATTTTTAAAATGACACATTGACACAAGATCAATCCTAACCCAGTCCCAGGATTTCTCATAGTCTGAAGCACTGTTTGAAATCATTTAGTATGGAATTACATGATAATAACTGTGTTGAAATCGATTAAAAGAAGGACAAAAAAGGGTCAATTTAAAAGTTAAGCATGTGTTATTTCCTCACACTTGAAACATGTGTGAAATAAACTCTTTATTGAAAAATATCATTAAAATAGGTAATTATAGGTTAAAATAGGCTATAAATAAGATTTTACTAATATCGTGATGTACTCCAAAATGTTGTTGATCTATCCACATATGAACACGAGAGGAAAAAAATTATGACTTCTTAAATTTCCTCTATATAAATACAGCCATGGTCTGCTGCCAGTTTTTTTCCATAATCTCAGTAGGTGTGAGGGTCTGTCATCATCTTGTCATGTTTTCCAAGTTTTGTCTCACAGATTCCTGACAGACTCTTTGTTTTTCTTCTTTTTCATTGTATTTTTTATGTTATGGTTATTTCCCTCTTTGTTTGTTTGTTCTGATGATTGTACATAGCAATTCTTTATATGTTCCGGTCATGTGAGCTTTTTTTTTAAACTATTTAAACTAAATGAATTATTGTTTTTGTCAGAGTACAAGGCATCTTTCACCATAGTGGTGTTGTGGATATTTGAATATGCTTAAAATAACCAATCAGCAAACAAAGTTTGAGTGATTCCGCATTCCTTCTGAAACCAATCAAACGGAATACAGGCCATTAAAAAACATCTTCTTCAAAATGATATCTTAATTTGTAGTTTTTTTTCTACAAAAAAAAAAACGTAATAACCATAAATAATTGTAATTTTGGACATCCATGAATAGTGCATTAAAGCAGCACATACAACTAATTAAATTGCTTTAAAATAGAATGTATTTTATTAAAAATATAAAAGAAATGTACTTGTTAAAGTCATGATATATAAATTACAGTTCACTTATGACATAATTAAATATTGTTAACATGTTGATTTCAACACTAGTTTTAGCATTAAACAAAGAACCGATGTTTGGAAGCAAGGGGGAAAATGTTTGTGCAATTGGCAGCTAATAACAATTATTATGAATGTTAAAAAATAACATCACAAATAGCATGACCATAGTGGTGACAACGAAGTAGTTTTACATAAGCCAGGTTTTTGTTCTTGTTCTCTGGATTTTAGTTAGTTTTTAATGTAAGTCGCTTTGGACAAAAGTGTCTGCCAAATGCAAAAATGTAAATGTAAATATTTTACTTTGTAATAAACAGCTTCCACTTTTGAGTTCCTAACTGCTCTAAAATATAAACCTTGTCACGTTTTGTCAAATTCTATAAATGTTCCACATGTAAAATAGTTTGAAAAGCCCTTCACCTATTTCACCATACTTAATGTAAATACCAAAAAAAAAAAATGACAGTACGGTCATTTGCAAATTGAGTGTTGTATGTTGTTTTGTGGTTAAATCTGGCACAATATAAAAAAAAATTGAGACTTTGGATTGGCTTTAAATTTTAGTAGGAACTGGCAACTTGAACTGGCTGGTCAAAAAGGACTTTAAGATTGGACAGGTGACAATATAACAATTATTTAAGGACTGTAAATTTTAAATAGCTAGTGTTAAGACTGGAATGCTATGATAGTGCTACCAGTATTTGAATTTAACAAAATCCTAAAAATATCTTTTTGGCATATCAGGGTTGATTTAGTATTACTTGTGGAACATTTCTTACATAGTTTAGTTCACTAATTGTGTATAATAGTCGTGTTTATTTCAGCAGGTCAGGATATGCAATTCATAGAGCATATGCCTTTTATTGTTAAATGTTATGAAGCCTTAAAAGAATATCAAAAGATTATCCTGGTGCAGAAAAAGAAGGCCGAAGCGAGAGTGAGATGGTGTTTTGTCTGAATATGAGAGTTCTTGAGCTAACATTAATAAAATAAGGATTATGTGACATCAGCCCCATGCCATTTCACCTACAGGAAACCGCAATTGGCTCCTTTTGACCAGCACTCTTGGATTACCTCAGCACAATCTTCTTCAATATCCTCTCATCTTTATCAGAATGCAATCCATGTAGGAGCCTACAAAAATGGAGGACCTTCAATGAATTCCCATCCCTCTTTCTCCCTCATTCAGCGGGAGGAATGCACCAAAATACAGATGAATAATTTAGTTTTTTTTCCCCAAAGAAAAGGTTTGACGCAGCAGTTTGGAAGAAAGAGCTGTGCTAAAACATGCATGAGATACACGAGTCTACAATCAGATGCTGATATGAGGAATTAATCTTATCATTAAACACACGGTAGGACCACATGAAAGCAGGAAGTCTTTGGTCTGCGAATAAGCCATTAAAGAGATGAGACGGAATAGATAGCCTATTGTTCCCGTGACAACATTATTACGGCCAATAAAAGCCAAATAGTGGTCCTTTTTAATTCCAAGACAACCAATCAGTAGAGATTAAAGACACAAAAGCCAATCAATAAATGGTAGTTGGAGTGAAGCGTTGGGTGAGTGTTAATGTCAGCGTGACTATTCATGACCCACGCATCCCTCCAGATCAAAGCTCCTTGTGTCAGGAGAAAAGAATCTATTATATATGCAAACCAGTAGCTTGTCGCATTTTAACATTCTACCTTGTTGTCTACATGTCTACCTTGTTGACACGACGATGGAGTGATATACAGTAAATTAAATCCTTTTCTGTGGTTCATGAAAAAGGAACAAAAATAACGCTAGTCTTGATTAAGCAAATCTGTCTCAAAATATAGGGAAAACCTTTAACAAATGTCCAATGTATCATTGCAATTTTTGTTTAGGCAAGTAATTAGTATCTCTAAAAACACAAATTTGACAACAATGTATATATTAATTGTTAATAAACTTTATAATACTGGTTTGTAATATCGTAGTAATTTATTCTCAATTATGCACTTCAAAAAAACATGTTTAAGGTACAAAGGTTCAGGGTTAATTTCATTTATATAGAGAAAATTAAATATTTTGTTTTTGTTTGTTTTGGATGTTTGATTTTTTTGTGTACCTGTGTCCACCACCTATGACACGTCTTTGAATCACTTTATTATCTCTAAAGTCTACTAAAGCTGTAGTCATAAAACAAAATGTATACATTTATTTGACAAGTTTGTATGAAAAACTAATCATTTTATTTTTATATACACTGCCTGGCCAAAAAGGTTTCCAGCTGGATTTGACTTCTAGTTACAAGCCTCATGCTGGATAACTACAGCAGAGAAAACATTTTAGCAGATTACAGAAACTACAGACTTCAGACCTTGACAGAGAATTATTGGGATGTGCTGGAGAAGGTTCTGCACAACATTACCACCATCAATGCAAGTTCTAAGTGAAAAATTAAAACAACACGGGATGGAAATAAATCTTGTGAGATTATAGGGAAGCTAATCTAAACAATGGCACAGCGAATAAGTGAAATAATCAAAGCAAAGCAATAATTATTATTTGATTTAAAATAAAATATTAATATATTACTAAAAAATTAAATATTGGTTGAAGCTAATCAAGGCAGGGTCGTGGTCTTCCAGGACAAACATAGGACACCCCTGCATTGACCAACAATGTGATGGTTTGGTTTCCTTCCATCATGAGATAAAAGAATGTAAACCTGCAGGTGGAAAAATGTGTTCAAGTGGCCCATGAGTTTGTGGAGTAAGACCCAATATCAGACCATCCTTACTTATATACCCTTTATTATTTGCTTTTTAATCCAACCCCTGAAATGTGTCTAACCACAGATGTTCCTCCATGCAAATGGTTAGCGTAAGGGTTTATTTATTTACCCCCCACCCTCTCTGTCCTTCCTTTCACACCAGCACACGTGCTTGAACTTCCAAGCGGAGGAGGTATACGACAGCCAGCCGGGCATGTTCTATTTCCAGCTATTAGCAGACAGAAATTAATTTGTCACCTTCCATTAGAGGCCTGATTCAGGAGTCTTCTGTCTCCTCAATTATTTCCTCAACACACACACACACACGCGCACACACGCACACACACGCACACACGCACGCACGCAGATTTTCTCTCACACACCAATACCTATTTGTGCCGACTGTTTATATACAAAATGTTTTCCACAGATTCTGACAGGGCTGTTGCATTCATGTCCAAATTTCTTTTTGATGGAACTCTCTCTCTCTCCCTTCTCTCTCTCTCTCTCTCTCTCTCTCTCTCTCTCTCTCTCTCTCTCTCTCTCTCTCTCTCTCTCTCTCTCTCTCTGAGTGTATGTTTAAGAGTGTGTGTACTGAAATAAGGTCTATTGTGGTTTTTGGATGTGGATTTGTCAGCATAGGCACTTCAAAGCTACCATGCTCTCCCGGTGAATGACAGAAAAACAGAAGAGGTAGAGGATCCATTCATTAGGATGCTAATGAGAAGGATAGAGAGAAAGACAGAAAAACACAGCTTTCTTCTCTTCTTGGGTATTTTTGCCCATTGCAAGGCCTCTAAATAAAGTAATATAAACATCTCTCTAGCATCTCTCTACCAAACCAAATTGTTAATTTTACTTTGTGATCAATATCTCACGTTAGTAGCAAGCACAATGACAATTTCTTAACTTTGGACAGACATGTATGACTCAATTTATTCAGTTAAAAGAGATATTAGCAGTTTAAAGCAGAGTTTCTATATTATGCATAAATCTTGATACACGCATTACATCAGAAACCATTCTTTATTCAGGCCCACAATTGTCATGGTTCAGGGACAGTTTGAATTTAAAATATCCTATTGGGTAATGTTTGATAATGCTTTAATAAAAGGAGAAAGCTTAATAAAGCTCTATAAAATCTACTTTCTTTTGATTTGCTTGAAACATAGACCTTTTACATGAAGACCCAAACACACAATCTTGAAGCTAGATGGCCCAAAAGAAACCTTGATCATCCCAAAAACACCAGTTTATTCATCCCATCAGCCACAAAATAGAATGAAAGTGGAGCTACACATGTTTTTAACAATGTTTTGACTAATGCCAGCCTTAGGTCTCCCTTAAAGATGCAGTTTGTTAGATTTAGGCCAAAACTGGTACTTCAGTGTCAAATTTGGTCTTGCAATCTCCTGTCTTTAGGTGACAAATAATTTACCTTTTTTCCCTTGTTTACCCTGATTTTTGTTAGCCACTCTTAGTTTATTCTGCTTTCCTTTGCCTTGTTTACTCCAGTATCAAGGTTCTGATCACATGACTGGCAGTGGACTTTTGCTTTGCTTTGTCACTGTTTATAGCACATGGTCCGTTGTTTTTCCCCTTCCTAGTCGTTTCCTAGTTAGTACACCTGGGTTTCTCCTAGTTATACTCAATTGCTTCCCTTTTATAATCTTCCTTTTACTTTTTTATTTCATGTAGGCACATTACTTATCAGAAGCAGTTAACTCAGTCCATGTTAATGATGAAGTTGAATACATGCTGTTAGTAATTGAGCTTCTTTTCAGTTTCACGAGTCCTTAGTTTGAATATTGTTAATGGTTTCCCCCCTCGCGGGTTTTGTCTTGTTTGCCATCCTGTCTCTAATGGGTGTTTTTTTTTTTTGTTTCTTTAACTAAAGATTTTATTTTAACTGTCATGTTATTGGGCTCTGCATTTCTCTTGGCCTCCTTGACCTGACATGCAGCTCATTAGCAGACTCAAAATTGCTAATTTCAGGCTTTATAAATGCAAAGTTATATTTTTAAAGCTTCAAAAATGTATTTAAAAAGCAACAACACCAAAAAAACCTAACAAAATTTAGCATTGGCTTTTACGCCATCTTAAACATTTTCAGTAAACACTACCTCTTTGTTTCCTAAACGTTTGAAATGTTGACAATTTACACTCTGGACGTGCTTTGCTTTGCATTGTTAAAGGTCAGAAAGAGATTTCAGCTGGTCAGTTTTTTGACATCAGTCACATTCACCTCCACACAGGGATGTTTGCATGCATGACAATGCTGACGGGGGCCACAGGCTTCAGCCTTGGGGGGATTGCAGATTTCTTTCACTCTTTCTTTCTCTCTTCAACTTGACGGAAGCTTCCTCTGGGTGTATGAGCCTGTCAACCTGACACTCAAGCCTGGACTAGTTCTCTTCTCTCTCTGTGTGTGTACGCCTGTGTCTGAGCCGCATGAAAATAGCTCACACCAAGGCCATATTCTGCTCTATTTTTATACTCAACCACCTAGGGTGTATTTGAACCCTGTGTGTGTTATCAATAAAAATCAATCTATGTTAGGATTGTTTACTTAAGAGTAGTAAAAACTCAAATCTTCATCCCACTTATAAATATCACTAGTTTTTACAATTTGATTAAATATATCATATTGTGCATAATGCATTGCTAATGCAAAGTTTATTGACGGTGTGTAAATCAATAAAAAGTCAGGAAGGGGTAAACATTGTTTTTCACTGTATCTACACACCAACATCCAGAAACCGTAATGTTGACCAAGCTAATTATACTGACCAAAGACTTAAAGGACTAACACGGAGACAAATAAAAAAAGAATATGAATATGCATGCTGGTAAATGAGGATCATCTGATACATAGTTGTGCTGATTGGCTACTATCCAGTTAGACAGTGTCCAATATTTTATTTGAAATAAACTTGTGATATTTTCAAGTTATTGAATCTTGCCTCATACAACATCCACCATGTAACAAGATTTTACTGGTAAAACCAAATGCAAGTTTTGTGAACAAAAGGGGAGAGTGTGTATATTACTTGTGCGCACTCAAAATAAATAAATGTAGAGTTATGGAGTTTATTGAATTCAACTTCATTGCTTCCTGATTTTAGAACAAGAAAAAAACAAGAAAACTTGAAAAGAGCAAAATGTAAGTTTATGGACAAAACTGGTACTGCAATTACAATTACAAACATTTATTTAAATGTAAAAAAACTGAGCCAGGATGCATTCCCAATTGAATATTTTGTGTGTACAAATGCTTTCAGTGACATCAGTCCTTGCGATAAACATGGATCCTTTATGTCTGCTGACAAAAAAAGGCTTTTTTCAATACTGTTGGTAAAACTTTTACATATTGCATGTTTAAGTATGTGCAGGTTTTCTTTCACACCTGTTATGAACATATCTAAAGAAAAGAAGGGCATAATAGTCTAGACTAACCCATTCTGTGGTTTATAAAACAACATTGTTTTTACATTTTTGCAAAACATGTTTGAAGGCGCCATCAAAAGGATGTATGCCTCTGTTCATTAGTGTCATCATGGAACACGGACATCATAAAGTAATTAAAATTTTATTTGCTCTATAGCAAAATAAAAAAAATGTATGGTGTTAAATCAACACTACCAGTGTCAAAAGAGTAGACTGTCGTAGGCATTCTTTTGTGTTTTTGAAAAAATAAATACTGTTTTGGTGCTTGAATAGTTTTTTCCAATAAATGACCATAAAAGTAACATTATATTATTATCAATTCAACTCACACATTTTTAAAAAGGAACAATATTGAGCAATGTTAATACAGGCCCACACTTATGACAGCAGTAGTGTTGATTTAACCCTGTGAATATTTCTGTGTACTATCTGCTACAGTTGCTGGGTGTAGTTGAAAGACAATACTGTAATGTGGCTTTGACCATTAACTGATTCATCTCCCAAATATTTGCCTTTATTTTCAGTAGAATGTATTTGAACGTTAAAATCACAACCAGAGGAAGTTTATGAGTGAACGCAAGATCAAATACAAGTGACATGCATCGATAAGATAACCCTCTGTGCCTGTGAGAGTGCATTTGCGCGAAAAAGGTTAATGGTGTAGTTTGTGACTGGTCAAACCCAATAGGGGTGTTTGGTGATTGATGGGCCTGTCTAGTGTCTGGGCAGTGTGCTCTGTTTGGGTGTGCAGATTTACTGGATAGATCGGCAAAATGAGTGGTCGAGTTTCCTCCTGTTCACCTGTCTCACTTACATACTGAAACGGTGTATACTGCTCTCTTTTAGAAATATGTTGTGTCAGACAAAGTCTTGTAAACAATTAAAGAAAATAGCTGATGGTCCATGCCAATTTACTGTTTGTGGGAGAAAAAAATTAAGGCTTCTATATGATCGGCATTCTGAGCCCTGCATTAAACAATTTTTAAGCTTGAATTAAATGTTTGATATGTGCTGATGATAATGAGTCTAATAAGATAATAAGGCTCAGATTGCAGATCATATAGAAGCCTTGATGTTTTCTAGCAAATAACGTACACTGGCATGGACCATCGCTTTATTCTTTAAATCCACATGCATATGTCAGGTCTGAACTGTCAAACTGCCTTGGTTCTTAAGCTCTAAGTCACTGTTAGCGTTCCTCTTCTCAGAGCTCATGAATATTGATCCCGTGTGAGCTCATTATCATGGCCATGCTGAGCTGCACTGCCATCTAGTGAGACACTTCCTCTCATGAATATTCAGAGAGAGGGTGAACCCAATGGTCGTTAGCACTGAAACAGCCCAGACAATAACCCAATCAGTGATGAGGGACAGGACTTTGTGTCTGAATGTGTAATTAAGCATTCATGGTTTTCTAATTAGAATTTCATGTTTATTAAAGCAGCGAATTGTGAAACATAGGCAAAATATGAGCCATGGAAACAGAGAAAAGTCCCACGTTTATTTATGGTTTGTTTAAGGATAGTTTTGTGTAAGTTTTGTGTAAAGGAACTTTAAAACTGTACCCAGGATTCCATTGATCCAGTTGAAATTGAAGAGCTATCATTCAAATATTGTTCATACAATAGAGTGTTTACGGCAAAAAGCAGGTGTTCCACCAGGGATGTCAAAAAAGGCAATTGGATTCCTATGTTTTTCTTTTTTGAAAAGAAATTGTGTTTTATTGTGTGTTCCAATTAGGTTTCACTTAAAATAGTTGAATAAAAAGCATGAAACTAAGGGTTATATTTTTGATGAGTTGAGTTGCAGCATTCAATTTCTGTTTAACTTGTGTTGTATGGAAAAATAAAACTGTAAAGACTTGCCCGTTTTCTAAAATAGTTTAACTAACCTAAATGTGTCCCAAATAGGTTTCTACAATTAAAATCATATTACGAATTGTTAATTAATGTCCAACTTTTGTTGTTTCTGATAATCTCAAGTGTTGGTGTCCATTTCACACGTGTTCCAAATACATTTCACTAAACAGCACTAAAAACTTAACGTACAGAAAACAGAGATGAAACAAATTTACATTCTGAAAGTTTAGAACAAAAGGGATCATATAAAAAATTTAATGATATACATGTTTCAACTGTGCTCAAATTAGAGTTTAAGTCAAAACACAATGTTTTGACTTTAACAATGTTAAAACTAAAGGAATTCTTTTCTAAAATAAGAAAATGTTATTGCTGTTTCGCTTCTGTTTCTCAAAAAAAAATATGAAGAGTATAGATTAAATCCACTTGATTTTCTAATCTCTTTTCAGAAGTAAACATAAAGCCAAATTTTCTTTGGAGTTTGCATTGCTTTTTTGCTTGTTTTGTAGAAAAAAACTCTATAGTTTGTTTCAATTAGGTTTCACAAAATAAGCAGAAAATCTATGAAATCTAAAACATAAATATTGAGACTTTATAATATGATGATTTGCATTCTAAAATGTAACTTTTAATTGATGTTCCAGTTTGTTTTTACGAGTGTAGTAGTGTTTTACCCGTGTTCCAATCAAGTTAGAATTTAAATGGAAATTGAAACAGAAGTTTATTTTTGATAGAATAATGTGTATTTGGAGTTGAGGTTTGAATGAATGCAAATCTGAACTGTGGGCATGGGAGGCTTTATGAAGCCCTCCACCGGCTGTTGGGGGCCGTCAGCGTTTCTGTGAGTATACGTAATGTTAGACAGCTGTTTCTCGATCTAAAACATCTGTGAGGAATTAGGGCGATGAGTAACAGTAAGGCAGCACTCCAAGCTCTCACGCCTCATATCACCGGGCCTCACAGTGGAGCTGGTCCAGAGGAGTACCCTGCAGACAGAATTGGATCCTGTGGTACAGCTCATTCAGAGGGCTGCCTAATGAACCCTTCACAGCTCTCACCTCAGGAGCCTCATTCAGTGGGAAGGCCAATCGGCTATTGAGAAATGGACAAATAACATGAATTTGTAGATGTATAACTATAATTAAATGTTGAGGGTTTAAAATCTTATAATAAGAAATTATAATTACATAAATTTGCTTTTGTATTATCCAGTTTTATTGTAACAGAGTTCAGTCAAAAATGTCTAAATGTCTAAACATTTCAGTGTTTATATACAGTAATGCAATTTCCATAATAATCAAGAGAAAAAGGAAACAAAACAGGCCATTTTATGTTGTTTAAGCAAAGGTTTGCATTTGTCATACATAGGACACTTTTTTCAGTCTGTATCGCTCTTCAGTGTTAGATTATAAATAGTTCTGATTGACAGCTCTGGTTGGATGGTAATTAGAGCGGTTGCTGAGGTGAAGGGGGCGGGTCAGTCTCTATGGTGATAATGAGGCCGGGTCCCACACGTCCGCCATGACGGCTCAGTAACTGCTCTCTAGCACTGCCATTCAGGCTCCCATAATTATCAGTTGTTTTCGCTATGAGAACATAATCGCCAGCGAGAGATGCAATTAGTTGACAACCATTTCCTCCACTTACCCCCCATTCTTCCTTTCGTCCCCCCTGCTGTTGTTAAGACCCATGAGGGAAAAAAGCAGTTTTGGTGCAGCTATCTAAAAGAGTCATACAGCATTAGGGAAGCAGAGATTTTACTTGTCATGTGATGGATGTGGGAAATAAAAAAAAAAGCAAGGAATTTTGTTTGTTACAGCTTATGATGAGCTTTTTTATCAACAATTGTGATTATGATGATTATAATTGTGCAGCCTCCGATATGCTTGATCATAGAATTCTTCTCGAGAGACTAGAGAACGATGCAGCCATCCAGGATATAGGGCCAGGCTCTAAGATTGTTTAACTCTTACTTCTCTCACCGGACACAGTTTGTTCATATTAATGGAGACTCATCAGACACAATAGCAGTAGAGTATGGAGTTCCTCAATGATCTATTCTGGGACCCATCTAATTCTCAATCTATGTGCTGCGCTTGGAAAAATTATTAGAAGACATCGGGTTAGTTTCCATTGCTATGCAGACGACACCCAGCTCTATATATCAGCAAAACCTAACGACCTTTCAAAGCAAAATAAGATCTCAGAATGTGTCACTGATATCAATGACTGAATGAATAAAAATGTCCTAATACTAAATCCTGATAAAACAGAAATATTACTTATGGGCTCTAAAAAGCAATTACAGAATCTCTGAGTTTTAAATATGGAGCTGGGGGGACACAATGTTAATTTCTCCACTACAGTTAAAAATCTTGGCTTTGTTACAGATAGTGAACTGAGGTTTAAAAATCGTATCTCTTATGTTACTAAGACCGCCTTCTTTCACCTCAGGAACATTGCTAAAGTACGGAACATGCTGCCTATTGTAGATGCAGAAAAAAGAGTTCATGCTTTCATGACCTCCAGAATGGATGATTGTAACGCTCTGTTAGCCAGCTGCTCAACCGCCGCGCTACATAAATTACAGTTAGTCCAGAACGCAGCAGCTAGAATTCTCACAAGAACAAAGAAATATGATCACATTACACCGATTCTGTGCTCTCGTCATTGGCTTCCTGTACAATATTGCATTGACTACAAGATACTGCTCCTTGCCTTTAAGGTGCTGAATGGCTTGGCTCCGGCCTACCTGAGCAATCAACTATCACGATATATTCCAGAAGCCGGCCTACTAATTATTCCGAAGATTAGTAAATCCACCAGAGGTGGAAGAGCGTTCTCATATAGAGCCCTGAAGCTTTGGAAAAAAAAACTCCTGCATGTTGGCCGGAGCTCAGCTATCCTCACATTGTTCAAAACTAAATTAAGAACATATCTGTTTAATCTAGCATTCAAATAACTGGCTCCTAGTATTTTTCAAATGGATATGGTGTCTGAGCGTAATAAACATACAAAATGTTGAAAAAACAATATGGTTCATTGTGCCTATCCAACCTATTCCCATCATTTAACACTCATCCTGCAGCTGATGCTGATCACCTGTTTGTCGTCTGTTTCATTTTTCTAACCATTGCTTTTCGTCGATGGAACTTAAGTTTGTATATTCTTTATGGTTTATTCTCTCTCTCCCACTCCCTCTCTCCTTTAAAAAATTGGTCACCAACAAACATAATTTACCCCAAAATGTCTGATACACAGTCCGATTAAAGTCCAACTTCTCCAATTTTCTCACAATGTATCTCAAGTTTATTTCCTCTTCCTCCAGAGGTTTTTTTTATGTCCTTGTGAGGTTCTTTTACACTGTATCTGCACAGAAACTCACACTGAGATGACTGGTAACACAAGCTCTCAGACGCACATGACTCTTGGCTGACAGAGAAAGGCTGAGGTAATTCTGGGTGTGGAGCACAGGAGAGAAGCAAGGGGATTTGAACAACATTTTTGCTCTCAAATCAAATCCATATGCACTCATGAAGAACAGATGATGTCTATTACACCACTTCAATCCTTGAAAACACAAACTCAGGATTGTGAAACATGATTCTGCACTCAGAAACCCATGTGGCGTAAACTATCTTTTAAGAAAATAATTTTGATTTGTTTCACAAATGCATACAAAACATTCAATGTGCATGTTCTTGGAGCACCATGAATGGGACATTGGGGCACTTCCTGTTTGTAGCTGTGGAAAACAGAATTGCACAAAGGCAATATTTTGTCAAACAAAATGTGATTTTATTGCTTTGTGAACTTTATGTTAAAAGATTGAAAGCAGATAGAATACTGGAAAAATGATTTTTTACTACTTGTCAATGCCTCGAATCTGCAATATCTCATATTGTGTTCTTGGAAACCCTTGCCAGTTTGGATCGAAATTGGGTAAAGCGATCAATGCCTACACTAATATCTTTTTGGGGGGATGGAGTATCCCTTTAAGTATTGAGATACATGTCAATCGAACTTCATACTCCATTTGAATTTCATCCACGTTATCGCATCAACAAAAAACATTTTTCTTAGGTTTATTTTTTGAGTGCCCTTGAAAGATGGCAGGCTTTCTGTCAATCAGCTGGTTGCCAGCAGTAACCCACAGTGCATTGGTGTAACGACAGAAAGGCTGGCAAACTCCGGCAGCGGCTTTGAGCATGTGTGTGCTGCCCTGAGGAAGAGAACTCCTCTGCAGATGAGACGTGACAGTTTATTTTTAACAGAATTCCTGATGAAAAATAGGTGTAGCTATTTCCGGATCAGCAGTTTATCAAAAACTCTCCGCTGCTCTCGATGTGTCGCCTCATTGCTGTGGGGCTAGGTTTAATGGCCCTCAGTCACAGATCTTTACCAGCTTCCACTCTTGACTCTTCGAGAAAACAGTCCTTCTCTATTTCTCTCTCTTCTTGCCATCTCTCCATTTTCTTGTAATCATTCAAAAAGGAGTTCAAATCTCCAGAGCCTTGCTTTAATCCAAAATCCAGGAATTTTTCCCTGTTTTTGTCTATTCATTAGACACCAACTCAAGCATTTTATAGGTATTTTACATGGAAATACACTCTAATGTTTTGTCTTCTATCTAACATGTTCTAATCTGTTAGTGTGTCTTGTGATATGCGTGCCAATTGCATATTCTGAGAGTTTGTCATACCAAGAATGCCACTAAAGTAAAGAGACCTTTAACACAGCCGTTTACAACAAAAGAAATAAAGCTACACTTAAAACTTAACCGCATCTGGGTCACGGCACCAAATTGTAGTATATCGGTAGTAAATACCTCTTGATAACAGTGAATTGTGCACTATGTAAAAATTATTTCATGTCAACAAATGGTTAGTTATCATTCATCAAGGTTTTGTACTTGGTGGAGCTCTTTGCAGTTCAAGCCTTCTCAATAAAGGATTATTTTATTGGAAAAGACAAACATTGTAGACTACTTAAATAAAGAACTGTATATGCAGATTCTTTGTTACAGTTAAAAAAACTTTATAAAAGCTACACATTTGGGGATTTCATGTATGCATATTGTTTGAATCTTCAATCTAGCAATAAAACACAGACCTCACTTGAAAATATAAAGAACAAAAACAACAACAACTGAGGAACGGATTAGATTTCTGCTTTGTGTGTAAGGGGTAAACAAACAAACAAACAAACAAAAAAAAACATCACATCAATACTAATCAACACAATATCAATAAAACACTACTGGGCAATACTAATTGAGAGTGAGCGAGACTCTTACCTTTGTATGCTTCCAGTCAGATCACTAGCATCCTGCCTGTGAGATAAACAGAGAAAATGAATTCATCAGTTTTGTGCACCAGCGGACAATTACATAGTGTGTGTACGAGTCTGTGTGCTTATTTCTGTAGGGAGCTCTCGTGCATGGTTTTCAGCTTCAGGTGCATTCAACGTCTGCAAGATAACATTGACTACACTTCACACACACTCGCACAGAACAGCCCCCCTCTAGTTCTTTCTCTCACCCGTCCAATCATCCAAACGCTGTCTCTCTCTCACATCCTTCCATTCGGCTGTCATTTCAGGGCATTCGGCTATTGGGAAAACACGAGTGCTGAAAGTACGAGTGTGAATTAATGTCTCTCGTTCTTTCTCTCTGAGGAAAAGAAGACGGACGGACATATGGAGCGTCACAAGCCACTGAGCGTAAGACAAGTGGGGATGAAAAAAGAGTAGACTGAGAAAAAGAAGCAGTAGTAATTTTGAGCTCTTCTAGGTTTCTCTCGACAGATTTTACATAGAAAGGCACTTAACGCTTTCACCACTGGTGATAATTATAAATACTCAGCACAACACTACTGTACATCAGCAATCAGACCTTTTCAAAGTTTTACAAATTTTACTAAGCTGAAGATTTTTCATAGAGAAATTGATTTGGCCAGTTGCTGGGTTATCGGCTATTCTTTCTCATCACTTGATATATGCCAGTATTGATGGGTCCATTTCGCACTTGATTCTTTCAAATGAAACATAAAAAGTGAACCCTTAGCATACTTACTCAGTCAATGTCAGTTAAAGGTGTCAGGTGTTTAGGGTGGTGGGTCAGTGACAAAATGTACAAAAAAGAGTAAAATAAACTTATTTAAAAATTTAAATTAAAGCATCACAGTCAAATTAAATAAACTACATCGTTTTAAATGTGGTGATGTATTTCTCGTTGTCATATTGTAGTGCAATAATAGTAAAATTGTATTTTTCTAGAGGGTGGATAAATTATTATGCTTTTTTGGTCAAACAGTTTTTTTTTTTTTCAGATTAATGGGACTGGGAATACGTAATTCCAAATAAATAGAAAATATCAATTTGAATAAATATATAATACAGTTGTTTTAACATGTTTGCAGCATATTTTTTTTCAATCCAAATCAAAATAAGCTAATGTAAAGTAAGTTAAGCTTTTAAATTAAACAATTAAGGCAGTTCCCTCACATATTGCAGATGCATTCGCTTTAAATGAATGTTGCTGTCATATTTTTATTTCATGGAGATTAATCCAAGCGAGCACCCTCCTCTGTTTCCAGGAACATATCAACTGAAATAAAAACCGGCAATCACTTTGTGCAACCTTTTCAATTGCCTTTACCAAGAAAAAAATAACCAACAAAAACAACCAAACATCCAATTGAAAGGGAAAAACTGGCATGAAAAGACAGACTGCTTTATTCAAAGAGCAAATCAATTGCAGCCAATTCACTGTGGCTAATTCTGGCTCTTATTCAACATGGCACCCAAGCTCAGGTAATCAGAATGAACTCTCCGCTCCTGTTAGCAACAAACAGCTCACTCTAAATTGTTTTTCTTTCCTTTTCGAGCTTTCTTCACCTATTTTTCCTCTGTTCTACCATTGCTTAGCTGTATATATGAGAGTGTCTGAAAAAGCGAGTGCGCATCCCAGCACATGTTAATAAATTGGTCCCCTGTGGACAGGGGAGAGGAGGTGCGCGCTCATGATTCAGAAAGCTTCCGCTGTTTGATAACAGCTGCCGTCAGCGCTGTCCAATAACAGGACGCCAGCTATGTGCTTATTAATGGTGAATTATTCCTTTATTCTAGCCCAAATGAGAGAGGGATAGCATATGTCTGAGCTGGTGATCAGAGCGAAGGTGGGCTGCAGGTTGCTTTCCATTTCAAAGAGTCACACAGTGAGAAGTCTGTCCACTTTCTGTCCAGTGTATCTGCGCTTTGAGCCTGACTGCCATGCATAATGCAAGACCTTCACCCACACGTGCACCCTGAATTACAGTTTCGGTTTTCCACCTTTACAAATGTACAGCTTTAAACAATGGCTACAGAATCTGTACCGTTTCATGCTTACTTAAATTGAACTCTTTAAATGTATTTAGAAAATTCTTTATTCTACCTTAGTACCAACATATTTTGATCCAAAAGTTCCTAGGTATCATTTGACATTTGGCAAGTCAATTTAAATTTCCTATCATTTATTATTATTTTTAATTAAAACACATCTGTCGCATGCTTCTGTCTGTAACATAACTTAAAAAAAATATTGTAGCCACACAGACTCACCTTAAATAAAACTACTGTCTGAAAAAGAAAACTACTGATTGCCCCGACAAAATAAAAACATCTGATGATGATCCACCCTCAATTCAAAAAAAATAATTCTACAGAAATTACCTTATTAAAAAATGGAGGATGGTAGATCGTCTTCCCTCCTCCTCCATCTAATTCTATCACTTTTTCTCTCTAACTGTGTCGTCTCCATCTCCTCTCATCTGTAATCATTATCTTTTTCTCCAGCAGCCCACCATCTGTGCGTCTCTCACCAGCTCTCTGCTTTACTTCTGCATCTATCTGTGTGCCTGTCATACAAACGTGCGTCTTCTTTCTTATCAAAGTACTTGTGCAGCTGAGTGTGTTTAGCAAGTATGTGTTTTGCTTGCTTGAGAAACTCATCATGTTTTTCAGCGATAAAGCTCAGGTGTGGTGTTTTAGACTAGACTTGTGTTGGCAGCAGTCTCAAATATAGTACTTTCTAATCACACTAGGTATTTTTTTTCATGTTAAACTCCTAAAACAGTATTTATTTTAGTCTACAAGCTGTCTATTCTGACCATGTTACTAATAAAGATCTAATTTTATATTATATACATTTTTTCATTACATTTAAATATAGTAAATTTGCCTTTTCCTTCTCCTGGGCTGATATGTTACAACAGGAACTTAAAACCGTTTTTGGGTTACAGAACTGCCTCTCTATTGTTTCCGCAGCTTTTCCATATGGCAGAACTGTCTCGCAGCTCCTCTCTTAGTGAAAAGTTTGGTCATTTAAAAATAGGCAATGGAGGCACTACTTGTGAAATCTTGCAAACCCATTCAAGCCAAGAATGTTGGGTGTCCAATGTCTAGTCAAGAAATTTTACCAAGTTTTCAAGTCTTTACAAGTGTTTAGAAGTCAAAAGGGTTGTTTGCAGTTAATACAATGTAGGTTTGATGATTTGTGAGAAGGAGGGCCCACACAGTCAGTCCCAGTAGAAACATAGCTCAGTCCAGAGACTTATCAGCCTCACACAGCAAAAAAACAAAAGAAAGAACTAGATGGAGATGCAGCTCCAGGTGTATACTGTCAGTCTCATGGTAAGACAGAGGTGAGTGAGTTATCCTTTACTCCAGCATACTCCAGGGATCTAGATGGCCAAGAACACATTAGCTAGAGGAGAAGAAACTGTGGTAGCTGTAACTAGTGTGAGCGATATAACAACTTTGCAAAGTAACTCTGAAACAGATCAAGAGTAAGTAGTTTGTCTTATCAGGGTGCAAGCAGCATGTGAGATGAATGAGAGCAAACACAGACAGGTGACGGAGGGAGAAACAGCAATGGCAAGACACGATTATCACACTAGGTTTTATTGTAGTGTTTAACTGTTTTTAGCCTTTTCTGCTTTATATAGACATAAGAGGCTAATGTATTGTTTAAGGATGTACAGTCAGCTCACATCAGAGAACATCGCAGAACATAAAAAGTGGGTTTTGAACTTTTAACCCAATTTACTCGCACAGTTTATGCTGTTGCTGAAAAAAATGCACAGTGTATTCCCAGTTTAATCTAGTTCGCCATAAACCATAAAGGGCAACTCAAAATAACTTGAAGTACACATTGGTTAAATACAGAGTATAACCACATTTTATTGTATGTGGACTCAACTCAATAACCAGGGATTTCTTTTATGAGCTCAACAAAAGAGACATGTTACATCATCCTTTCTGTGAACTCTGCTTAAGCAGTCGTCTAGAGTTTTCCAAGAGTGTGTTTTGTGGCGAGTCAAGTCTCAGGTTATCAGAGCGCTATGATTTGAGTTAGGTAGAGCGGAGCTGATACTCTTTCTGGGTGACTGGCACTCAAGTGAGACTTGTTTAACCTCTTGCAAGGATTGAAGCCATTGACCCAGGACTTATATCTCCCCTCCTCTGACCTGATTTAAACTCTTCCAAAAGTCCTCCCTATTTTTTTATACTCCGAACACAAGGAGGCATTATGGGTATTAAAACAAATCTAGGCCTTTTGACTCCTACAGTCTTTGTTAGTCTTTTGAGATATCTCTGCTGAAGATGATTTGAGTGGGTTTACACACAACAATGTTATAGTAGCAAAAGCTGCTATAAGGTTGTGGTCTCATATCTTGTTCTGTCAATATGCAGGCATTTTAGAGAACATCTTCAATCACTGGAAAGAAATGAACTCCATTTCCTTTTCCACTGCCTCACTCTCTTTACTTTGTTTGGAAGTCAGAGAAAGAAAGAAATTAGATGTGCGACAAACTCGTCTAGGAAGCTCAATGTTAGGCTTCACTTGACAAGAATTGCTCAAAGGGTGAATATGCATTTTGAAGCCCAGACTCGATCAATCTCGCACACATTTCAGCATTACAGTGGGTTACATAACCTTAAGCAATAGATTTGACGACAGTGTTCATCAATCAAACAATCCCTCCCTTTCTCATAAGCTCCATTACCCATAAGCCCTCACAGATCTTGGTTTATGAGGCATTATGCGCTATTAAAGTCTGCTGTTAAAATATCTAATTACAAATGAACTGAAAAAACAAAAACACAAATGGTGCATACTTTCTTGCTTACTCAAAAGACTGCCATGGATCAAGTAAAACTGTCCCATGATGCATGGCTAATGAGAAACTACCAACACTCGGTTTAGCTCTCTAGAGAGATTGACGCAGAAAGAACTAAACAAACTCAAACAACAAGCTAATTATGATTGACATTTGAATATGAGGGCTGCCTTCTCAATGCTAGGGCACTGTAGGTGGTTACCAATGTGATTCTACGCCATACTAGGCTATTATGAGGTTCTGTTGTTCTGTTTTAGTGCGCTCATCCAGGTGTCTAAGTGGATTCGGTTCATCAATTCCTGGATTGTTTTCTAGGGAGTTGTTGGCTGCTTGTGCTGTTTTAACAGACTGCTCTCTCAGGTGCTTTAGCAGTTTGGCTAGTTTACCATCAGTACCTCATTTGTGGGTAATGAAGATGGAAACACATATTCATTTATTATCACTCCTAATACTTTTAAAATGTAAAATGCCATTTTATACATTCTATTTTCTTTATTCACTTCAATGTTTTATTCAGTGTTCCTTATTAGGTATTTCAGTTTTTTAGCTAACTTTTGCCAAATTTGGGGGGAACTGTGCCAACAGCCATTTCATTAAGGATCTCTCCTAAAGTTATTGTAAGGACAATTTATACTCACCAATTGGCATGATACACATTTTTAGACTTTCCGGGAAACGTGAGTGCCACCTTAATGTGAGGAAACAACTCAAATCAACTCAACCCTGGAATATTGTTGCCAGCCTCAAACTGTAAATCTTTTAACTGAGACACCAATGCTGCTCTTTGTGCCCCCATGCTGTCAAATTTTGAAAATAAAGTAAAAAAAAAAAAAATAGATAGATCAATGAAAAAGGTTTCTGATGATGTTACCTCCCATCCCCTCCCCAATCGTTGTGCATATACACACAAAAAAAACACAACCCTCTAAAGATTCTGGCCAAATCATGTCCGCAATCAAATTAGCCATGCTTTTTCATTCTGTGTTCAGTCAAGAGAGTCTTTCTTGTGATTTTGACAACTTATCTATACATACATATAACAATAACATTGATTGAGTATTTTGCAAATAAATTAAGTGTTTTGTCATTTTTTTTAATAATTGTATTTTGTAATATGTATGCAAGTATTGAAAATTGTTGAATTAGAGAAGGATAAGAAAACAAATGGACAATCTTAAAATGCTCTGAGAGTCCAACTTAACTCATAACCTATAACAGGAGTTTAGTTTCATTAATCCATTCTAGCTCCTAATAAGAGGGAGACGCAGACAGCAAGAATCCACTATTTAACAAAGACTCCAGAGTACTTGATGTATGGAAATGGATTAATAATACAGTTTAAGACATGCAAGTTTCTCAGAAGACAGATGTTCCCCAACAGCTGTTGTAGACACTCTCTCTCCTCGAGACACACACATACACAGCAATGCATCACCTGATGTCAGAAGGCTGGTGTTCTGCCAAACACTGATCCTGCCAAGCGAGTGTCAGCGCCAAATAATGCCTTGACAGAGTAACAGACCAATTCTTACACTACTATGGAAGAATACACCAAGCAATACAACTACCCATGATGCATGTTTTTCTGATCCCTTTGTTCTGGCTATGAGAGACAGTGAGATGAGCAGCCTGGAGAATTTGCCCTAGATGAGTGGGTGCAGTTATATGAGGCTAAGCCTTTGAGAGAAATAGTCTGAATAGTGCATTATCCTTCATTTTTATCTAATGTATATGCACTATATCTTTAGATTGTACGGCTACATCACACTGCTTTTTTTTTAGAACTTAAACTTTTTTCTATTGATAATTTTATTGTTATTATTAAAAATGTGCTTCTAATGGTTATGTTTAGAATGAGTTTCAAGACTTGCTAAACCTTTATTGTGTAGAACTGGCAATGTCGAAAGCCATATTTGATTTATAAAATATGTGCCTACAATGATAACTATTACATTAATAATAGGTTCTTCAGACTGGAAGAGACCATTTTGTCTAGACTCCGACAGCGAGTGTTTTTGTATGAGAATTGGCCAGTGAAAGTAAAAATGAGTGCGTTGAACAAGAGTGTGTTGAAAATGAGAGGTGACACAGAAACCCGCACACTCTCTTAAACACACAGCACAGCTGCAGCCGTAACAAGAGAGCTGTGGAACTAAAGACAGTCTTGAGCAGATTTCATTAACTGTCTCTGTTCAGGCCCGCTTCAGATTTAGCTCTACTAATACATGCAATGAAACCTCACCTCACGTAACGTTATCTATGAATGTATTTATTTGTTTGTGTATTTATATATTTATTTATTAACAGTACCACATGTCTACTTTAGTATTATTGTATTTCGTAGTTAGTTTGTTGGGGTTACTATGGACTAAAGATTATGGTTTGTGGTATTTTCACTAAATAAAAATGGTCAGCATGAGCTTTAACTGTAACTCTGACCGTATATATTTATTTGTTGTCGATCTATTTCAATTTATATTAGTTTGTTTGTTTACTGATTGATTTGTTGTGATTGTATGTACATGCATTTGTAATGTATGTAATTATTTCCTTGTTTGCTTTTTATATTTACATAATATGCTTACATTACTTTATTTGCAGATAT
This sequence comes from Danionella dracula, assembly GCA_900490495.1. Lineage (NCBI taxonomy): Eukaryota > Metazoa > Chordata > Actinopteri > Cypriniformes > Danionidae > Danionella > Danionella dracula. The sequence goes on from UELW01000334.1 coordinate 12,988,681, forward strand.
AATCCCATTCAATCTCATTCTATGAGAATATTATAACAATAGATACAGCCCTTTCTATACCTCCATTATTTATTTCTGTCCTTCTTCTTTAATAATACCAGTTATTGTTATGGTTGTTTGGGTCTAAGAGAAAACTCATTCTACCCGAGCACACTGGATTGTGAGCAATATCAGCTGGTTGAGCATCTATTTATATGCACTTCGAAATCTAACTATAAAAAATATAGGTCCGAGAACCACTCAGATTTTTTTTTCTACTATGATTTGGGACTGACTAACTCTCATTTTGTACCCTTAGGTATGGATGTACGCTAATTGAGATGCCCAGAGAGTCCTATATATTGCATAGAGAGGGCATGTACCAGGTGCAGTTCATTAGTTTTATAAGTTATGTGGACAATTTATACAGCAAAGTGAATTGTGACAATAGAAGAATTGTACACATTTTACATAATTGTGTAAATTAACATGCTCACCCAGTGTGATTGATGTGTCATATAATTCAACAAAACGATGTGTGCTTATAATTAGCAACACTTAAGGCCTTGTAGGCCCCAATTCGGAATCCTCTGCTGCTGCTTCCTTAATTCACTCCATATCCTGCTCATTTCCTCCAAATAAACGCCAGTCCTAGATTCCTCAATTTGCCAAAAGAAAATCAATCTGGAAATGTAAAAAAATTATCCTTCAATTTTCTCTGACAAGGACGTTTTCTAGATGTGCTGTACCTCATTCAAAAGAAATGGTCAGCAAAGTCTTTCGAATATCTCAATGAACCTTATCTACTGATCTACCTCTAGATCTATTTTAAAGAAGTGAGGTTGTGGATATCCCATTGGAGTTAAATGTCACTGTTAATCCCAGTTAATAAACTCGTTCCATGTGTTAATCTCACATTACCACTTAATCTGATCTCATATTGAAGCTGTAATCCTGACCCACTCCACCAGGGACTGGATTGATGAGCCATGCCGCCGTTTTTCCAGCCCGTCATTATGGCAAGAATGGAAGATAACTTCCTTGTAAAGAGATGTCAATGAGGTTGGCAGTAAATTGATATGATCATAACTGCTCGAGATCTGGGTCGGCACACCATCAATCATGATGATGAAAAACCAGCTAACATCACTGACTGGCAAGTGTGTTATCAGCATGCGCTGGAGGGCTCCTCTATCACAAGCACATAAGAGTATGTCGATGGTTTTCTTCCTAGAAAGCATTTTAAGACCTTGGAGATAAATTCACAATAAAGTTCTGCAGGCTTTATCAAATGTATCATATTTGAAAAAGGTATTTTATAGATTTTCTTTTTTTTTATGTAGAGAGATCACAATGTTGAGTGTAAACAATGAAATAATTGATTGTTTACAGTCAATGAATTGGCACTGGATCATGACATTTATGATAAATGATTTATGCACGATTTTAGCCATTCTTTTGAGTTAAATATGCATGAACACAATCACAAACTGCAATTTATTATTTATTCCAAACATGTATTAAGGTCATACCTTGACATCAATGAAGCATGTGATCACATTGCAAGCATCATGGAGAGAGAAAGGGAGAGGAAAAAAGAAAGAGAGGATAGAGAGAAGAAAGAAATAAGAGAGAAATGAGCAGCCCTTCTCTGAGCAGACTCGGGAGCCAAGAGACTGGAAACGAGGCCTCCCTTGAGATTCCTTTTAGTTTAAATCCCGCCCCTCTACTTCACTTCCTGTTCCATCCCAAGAAAACATAAGCACATACAAACTCAATCTTATTGGATAATAAATTACAATGGTTAAATATTCTATAACACTGTATATTGAATATGGAAGATGAGCATCACATGATCTAAATTCAGAAATCAAATAATTGGGGATGCTGTATATAACTGCTTGTGCAGTGGAATAAATAAAGTTTTTTTAAAGAGTTAAGACCCAGCCCACCAGGAAGTGTCTTATTTGTTTTTATTGTATTATTGTAAAATATTGTATATTTTATTGTATTAAAAAGCTCAAAATATAGATAATCTGAAAGCAACAGGGTGTATTATAATCTTCTTTACATCAACAACTCCAAAGAGTAGCACATCAAAAGTTTCTTTAACAGACATTTTAAGTAATTTCATGCTCTCACTAAATGTCTAATAATTATCTAGTGTTAGTTGTGTCCCGTGATACGGTATCACAGGTTAAAGTTGAATTCAGTTCTTTCCCTTGGAGTAGAATACAAAATCGCACCAAATCTGCATCCCCTGAACTTCTGGTTTTGCATTGTCACTTACAACCCCAATCAAGTCAATGGAATTATGGTATAGTGTGACTGCAATATAATAAAAAAAACACTATATCAATATTAATTTCAATGAAGTTAAAATTGTGTCAGATAAGTGCCAATGTAATTAGCATTGCCCTGGAAATGCCACTGTATGGCCGTGTGGCAGTGTAGTCCCGGCCCAGCAGGTAGCACACTTTTAAAAAATATCAAGTTGAACTTTAGTCGGAGCGGAAATGCAAATTTCATTGCTTGGGCTGACACTACAGGTTTCGCACCATTGTATGCGATCCCATTCAAGTGAATGAAGCGAATTTCATAGTGTGACCGAGGCATGGGAGAGGAGTGACGAGTCTGCAGGAAAGAGGAGCCAACTATGAGCCAACAGGAAGGACCCAGACTATGGACAAAGACAGCCCAGGCATGACGAAAACCAACTATAGATGCCTCGTATCTCAGAGGAACTCTGTCACTTGCTATGTCTTTTTATTTGGCTGATCACTCAAACATCCCAGAAAGTTCCTCATCCATTTTACAACAGACTGTTTGTAAAAAAAAAAAAAAAAAAAAGAAAAGAAACCCTATAGGGTCCAAAACTTTGTGACAAATGCAATTTATTACTTGTCAATATTGTAAGGTGGTGTTCAGTTCATTAAAATGAATTATGACTTTAATATAAAAGGTATAACTTCAAAAGTTAAACATAAAACATCCTTAAGAAATTCTATTCAAACTGGGATGTTGAGACACAAACATAAAGAACATAAACAAACAAACTTATTGGCAAAAATATGGATTTTAATGTTCATGGCATGGACAATCAATTGCATTTTAAAAAGAAAAAAAGCCATAGAAAGATTCACAAAATGACTTCCCAGGTGAGAAAGAGGAGAAAGCTTTGGCTACAAGACAAAACACACTTTTAAGCCCACAAGAGGAACCAACAAATCAATATCAATTAAGCTGGAAGAGCAGACGAAATGGGCATCTTGCTTTGTTTTAACTAATGAAGTCTTGAGAGAATCCACAAACAAAGGCCCATGGCAACCAGAACAACATACCTATAGAACGCTACTCAGTGAAGCATAATAGCCCAAACAAACACTCAAGATACATAGTCTACACAGAACATTTTAAGATGAGACAGCAGTGAAACAAAAAGGAGACTTTAAAATGTGTCTCAAGCACTCTGCAGGAAAGCTTACCATATACATCATTATTAATGAGCTTGATGTAAGACCAAGATGAATTAAAGGTGCCAACACACACAAGGCATGGAGTCCTCCACATCCATTCACATCGACTGCATGCAAGAAGACTGACAAAAGAGGAGAAGAAGATGATATAAAGTATGAAGAATGAGAAAAGTGTGAATAACAAGGGAAAATCTGCAAAACTGGCTTCATCTTGACCCCTTCCAAACACACAAAGACATCTTTATGAGAAACAGGCCTGTGTTTTTTATTTCATTCCAGTGAGTCATTAAGAAAGATGGCTGTTTGGTTCACTCGGTGATGTCAGTGTGTTATTGTCACGCAGCACTTATTAAAGTGACAAACAGATCTGTCTTACAAAACTGTTCAATCTGTTATTGCCCATATCTAAAAGCTAGATTATACACTGCCTGGTTCTTTTAAGATTGCATGATTTCAAATACCTGTTTGGCCATCTTCTACAAAGTAAACTGTAAATGATAAGCAGATTTATTTAAGTTTACTCAAACACGTTGAACTGTGTAGTTTTGTACATTTAGAAATTTAAATGGGGCTATTTTGCATATAGTTTTACTAGTTTGTATGATAATGACAAAAATAATATAAACAATCATGAAAATGTATTATATGTTTCGTATGTATTTGATTATGTACCTTTCAGATTCACCATACTTTAAAATAGACCATATATTATATTGTGGTATCTCTTAAAAATTTAATTCAAATTCAATGGAGCCACGGCTTCACATTTACAACTTAAATCAAAGTTTTACTTTTCACAGTGAATTTGATGCCCACGTTCAGAATTAAATGAGGTAGATATGTTAATTAGGCAAAAGGAAGAAAGAGAGGAAGTAAGTATGTAGGTTACGGAAGTAATCTGGTAAGTTTGTGAGTAAGTAAATCAATGCATACTGTATATGTCTAGAAAGGTATGTAAGCAAGATCGTATGTACATAAGTTTACTAGAAACGCAAATAAGAAAGCAATTATGTAAGTAGGTGGGATGTAAGAAAGTATTATGTGGATGTATAGGTAAGCAGGCAAGTTAGCAATTATGAAATTAAATCAGCACGTGTGAGAAGGGGCAAACAAGTTAATAGGTAGGTAAGTGAGTTGGGGGCTGGGTAGGCAGGCAAGTTAATAAGTAAGTAGGTAAAGAAAGTAAGAAAGAAAATGTAATAAAGTAAGTGAGTAGCTAAATTAAGTAAACAAGTAGGTGGGTAGTAAGTACTACATAGCTTGGTAGGTAAGTGTTTACCTCAGTAGGTAAGCAAGTACATATATAGGCAAGTAATAGTGAATAGGTAGGTAAGAGGATACCTTTGAAGGCTAATTAGTGACTAAATGCATGGGCAGGAGGGTAAGTGAGTACATAAATAGATGGTTAGGTAGGTAAGTAAATAAGTAAGTAATTAAGTAAGTAACTAACTAAGTAAATAGCTAGAGAAGTAAGTTGTTGGGTAGGTAGGCAAGTAGGTAGGTGTATGAGTACAAGACAAGCTATTGAGCAAATTATGCACAGTGTATAGTTTTTTTTACATCTATCAAAAATCCATCAATGTGTATATCTTTGTTTCACCATTCCATGCTTTAGAATACACTGATACAAACTCAAAACTACATACCCAACATTTACTCAAAGAATAATTTATTTCCTATGTGATCATAAGGTATATCCGAAGAGAACTTGTCTTTCTAGAGATAAATTTAGATAAGCCCTCGCTCACACACATACGCAGGGGTGCTCACCCTGGGGAAAGTTTGCATCACAGTTCAATAGACTTTGACATAACAGCTCTAGACATTACTGAAATTTTGTGTAGCTCCTCATCATACAGCAACTTATTTGGGGTCTACAACAAACACACGGTTGAACATTCTTCAACCTTCACACTGGACTGAGATCAGACTCTCACCATCTCAGTGGATTTGCTTTGTATTCATCAAGTATTCATGAGAAGACTGATCCAGAACAAAAGTTTAGTCTACAGGCAGAGAGATGAAACGCTCTCCTAATGTTGTTACTAGAAGAGATCTGGGCAGATCCAAAAGTGTTTTTTTTTAGCCTAGCAAGAGAAATCCCTTACGAGAAAATGCTCCTTTACTTGAATTTTTATATTTTGGTTAGAGGATAAACTACAATAAACCTGGAAGACAATACTTTATATATGTGTTACTTAGTGTTTATACCATTCTATTGTTATAAATATATGCTAGGTGTAGACCACTGAGGAAGAAAAGCAAATTATTATGCAAAGAAATTAACAAACTTTTTTGAGTGAGATGGTGAAGTGGGGGGGTATCAAAGGCAGATCAAACAATTTTTCATGCTATAAAATCATTTCTAAAATAATTTATTTTTATTTTCTATGTTGACTATAATTAAACTGATTGATTTTAAGTTGTTTTCCCAGCGATGGGTTGCGGCTGGAAGGGCATCCGCTGCGTAAAACATATGCCAGAGAGTTGGCGGTTCATTCTGCTGTGGTGACCCCGAAAGGGAAGAAAGCCGACATGAAGATGAATGAATGAATGATTTTAAGTTGTTAATTCCAAATTAAATGTATAGTACTCAAAATATTATATTGCTAGCTGGATTATGCATAAAACACATTTTAGTCTCAATGATGTTTTAAAATGGTTTGTGCACCCCTAAAAGCACTATTTAAATAGAAACCCTTGTGTAATACAGAGAAGAAATTGCTGTACTACCTAGCAAGAAGCCAATTGTCGAGTGACAATAGCAGGTGCTGCAGTCATGCTTTTCTGCACACTTTTTAATTAAGCAAACCGGTTGTGAAATACAAATTAATTAGACCATAGAGTTGTGGTTTATTCATGTACTCATCTTTTCACTCTCTCTTTTTAATTCAAGTAAGATGGTTTATTGGGCCGTAAACTTTCACGAATCGGCTTTGAGGAGGGAAATGGGTGCAAAATAAACCAAGTGACATTTAATTTAAGCTTTTAGAAGAGCAAATCTATAGCTCTGAAAGTTCAGTTTTCACTCCATGCCTATTTATTTTGACACGAGAGGACCTGTACTGACGTACTTTATTGTTCAAATTTTTAATAGCATTGAAAAATGTCAACACACTCCAGCAAATTGACTGAACAATGTTCGCAGGACTCATTGGGATGGTTTTGCTAAGCAGCTGGGAGGTCGCGAGGAGATGTTTGTGTATCTTTGTGTGTATGGTCGTGGATTGGAAATATCTGTGTGTGTGTTGCAGAGTTCTGTAGTAATAACTCCCAGTGGGAGCAGATTTCTGTTGGGTCGTAGTGGTGACAGTATCAGGAGAGAAAGAGGTGACGGCTGTCCTCTCCTGCACTGGACAGTAATTGGCTATCCATGTCTAGCTATATCTCATACACACATGCAGACACGCAATCATGCTACATCCCATCAGCATCGCTACACATACTTGCCATCATCCTGTTCGAGCCCCAGCACAATGTATGATGTAAAATGCTTCTGACGCCTTGTGCGAATACTACACATTTGAATCCACACACTGACACACAACATACACATCATAATAATCATCATGCTCTAGATACTAGATTAAAGAGGACAGGCGGATGCCTGCTTGAAAGTGGTCTGGGGGAGAATAAACCTGACATTTAACATAGCCTTCCACCAGTTTTAAAGTGAGTGCTCTAAGACAGTTAACAAACTAATAAATTACTTCATACAATTCACATAAATGAGGTTTGAACCTAAAATGTGAACCATTTAAATTGATAAGACTATCATGTTTTGTTTCTGTTAATTGTCAGTATTTGACCTCTCAAAATCATTTAAAGGGTGCTAATGTAAGTAGTAGTAAGCATGCCTATTTGGTTTACAAGCCTAGAGTGACTTAGTTGTTGTTGAATTACAAAACATGTTTTCCTAGAAATAATGAGACACGATTATAATGGAGAAATGATAGTTTGTGAATAACATATACAGATGCTTTCAACAAGCACATAAACACAGTCTCTCCTCCATTTTGAAAACAAGCAAGTTTCACAATCGTTATGTCACACTATTGAAGTTAATACTGCTACAAGGATCACACAAGTCTTCAAATGTTGACTTCATTTCTTTGTGTATAAGTAAGAGTCAGTAGAGTAAAGATGTGCAGCGCCACCATGTGTACTGGACTTCATTTTTCGAAAGCTCAGGAAGGAACTTTGCTCACTTAAGGCCAATACATACTTGTGTGTCAAGACTAAGAATTGCCATTTGTGAAGGCTGCACATTCACATAAAACTCCACTGACCCCATTGCGAAGCCTGCCTTGCACCTCTGAAATTTTCTAACTTTGCAACAAGGCTAAGTAAATGTTGGAATATAGATCAGTAAAAATATAGTGTTTCTACAACAGCAACAGACATATGTGTAAGAGTTATATATGACAAGGTAATTATAACCTGTCCTTTTTAAGCATCTGTGTTGTGTATTTGTTAGCTAGTAGTTAGCGCACACCAATATCAATCTGCATAGACAGTGCGTGAAACTATAGAAGGCAGGGACTTCGCATTGAGCAGTTTGTAGGCTTAACACCCAGCTATAGATTGAGCTTTATTGTTTGAATGCATTCAATGCCTTAAAAGGACAATTATGCACACAATCCTAGATGGTGAGAGGAATGCAATCGAAGCAGGGTAAACAGCCTTCATACCAGAGCAGAGTAGGTAGATAGAGCATCTCTGTATTAATTCCTCTTGAAAGAGTTGAAAGTTTAACTTTAGGGAAGTGTTGATGCAAAAATAGCCAAGAAGTACCAGTAGCAAAAATCCAAGAATAAACCCAAGGCATTTTTAGACTAAAGTTTTTAGACAACATATCAATGTTTAAGAAAAAAATATAAAAATCTCAAGATGATCTATAATCATTGTTTTAAAAACAGAATTTTGCTCTGATTTTAGCACAGTATAAAACAAAATTCACTCTCCATGCAGGCTCCAACATCTTCACATGTGTTAGTTGGCATCTAGCGATTAAGTTTTCCAGCTTTGTAGAGCTGTCCTATTACTTGGCTTTATAGTTGCAGATTAAAGGGGTATGAGTAGGCAAAGAAAGATGAGGGAAATAGAGCTAAATTAAAGAAATAGTTTTGTTCTTATTTGCCTAGCTTTATGCCACAGAGTCATGCCCTTCAAAGTTCTTCAAACTCAAACACATAAGAACATCTAAACAAGGTCTACAGGTTACTAAAAATCTGCAGGCTGGATTACCACTCTACAGGACTCTAGCACCCCAGGACTGAACTCAACCACCTCTCGCCTAACCTTACAGCAGGAGTGTAGATTCCTCCTTCTGAAGGGCCAATGTCCAGCAGTGTCTAGCTTCAAAATTCCCCAAAACATCTGTCTAGATGTTTCAAGTACTTTTAAAGACACTGACCAGCCGATGCAGATGTAAATCAAAGTTGAAACTGAACTGTGTGCTTGGATGGCCCTTGAGATTAGGGATTGGGCTTCTTTGGTCCACAGATGAATTTTTCATCAACTATAGCATAAAGAAAAAACTGACCAGAAAAAAACGCCACCAGTCAAATTCACAGAAATCATTCTGGAATCCAAAAAGCTACCATATAGCTTTGCAAACCTTGTTATTTTGTGCGTTGAAAGCTTCATTCTAAGGATGCAATCTCCTTCTGGAGATAAGAAACAAGCTGCTTGAAAGTCTTTTGTGTTGCAGAGAAAAATACAAGCTTGGAACTACAGTGCATAAGGGCAAGTGCATGATGACAGGGATTATTCCTTTGAGGCAGTTAGCCTTTCGGGCAAACTGAAGAGGATACTTGCAGAACATCAGAGAAAAGCTAAAGAAACGCATGCAGCAAAAAATTGGAAGCACGTCATTGGGCTGAAGAAAATCAGGGCAAGAGCGAGGAGGGAGAGAAGAAAAAAGAATTCAATATATTTTTAATCTTGCGGATGTAATGTGATTGCACAGCTGCCGTAGGCTGCAGATTTCATAAGGCAGATCACATTTCAGACAGATGGGGTGGGGGTGCTAGCGTTCAGGCTGATCTGCATGGCCCTGGGAGAAGTTAATGAAGGAGACAGAAACACAATGCCCTGTAATGACTTTAATGCCTTCACCCAGGGATTCCTTTGCTGGCCCTCGGGGGCCCAGAAGGACCAAATTATGTTAGAGTAAACTGGTGATTGCTCTTTTCTCTTGTCAGGGTTGGTTCAAAGACCAAATGATGAAGAAATGGTGATAAATGTCTAACTGCGTTCATTCTTTTATTAGTTTTCGTTCCACAGCTATACAGGTTTTTTTCTTGGGGTTTATGACCTGTTGTCCTGTGATCTTTGAGTTCCTTTTTACTGGAACCCACTAAAACCAACTTCAGTCTGTTAATGGCTCTAAAAGCTAATGGGCTGGAACAGCCACAAAACAAATGAAGCCAAAAAGCAAATTATTATTGAATGTCTGCAAGGTTATTGTAAACAACTCACTGTTCAGTCAAAACAGAACAACTTGTCCTGAAACAAAACCTCTCTTGCAAATACCCGTCCAGAGTAAGTGGGTATGAATGCTGAGAGAATGAGACATTGCATTAGACTGATGACCTGTTCTGGGTCTTCTCTTGATGTTACTCCAGAGAAAACTTCAATAGGGACCAGCAGACCATCGTGACCCTAAGCAGGATTCACAAGCTATAATACTCAACTGAACAGTCAAGAAAATAAAACTCTCAGGATGGTGACCAGAAACATCAATATAGGCCCCTAACAGTATAACTGGTATGTTGTCATGGAAGCAGCAGAGCTAGCGACCAGGTAAATAAAGGTCTGATTATTCTTCCATTGCTTTGTTCTCTGTTGAGAGAAACATAAACCTTTGAGTCTATGCATTGTAAGGACAAAAGCAAGTACAGTACATTACATCAAATGTTATGGTCATTATTGCTTATTTTGTTCAAAACAGATGTATGTGCTAGGGCATGCAAGTTAAATTGATATGTTCCCGTTTTAATAACAATAAAATAATAGCAAAATATATTTTGGTTTTTTTTTGGTAAGAGGGAAATGTCATTTAATCGGCAGCCAATATCAAACCCATTTATTTAGTTCAATAGGTGCCTACTCTGTCTACTGAATACTGTGAGTAGGTCCAGTTTTATGGACCTACCCTATCTAATTATAGTCTATTTATATGTTAGTTCTACTATTCTTCTGACTGAACAATAGCTTAATTGGACATGCAAAAAAAATTAAATGTGCTATACAAAATATTTTATTGTTTTCATTCTCTTATGTGAAGGCCCCATGTAAGCATGTCTTGTAATCATCACAGCATACTAATATGCTACAAGTTTCATTGTTGGATGATCAGGTTTAGTATATGTTTAGAGTATCATGTGAAGGTGCAAGTTCAAGACACATACACACACAAATGGTGTAATGCTTCAACATTGATCTTAGTAATAGTGTTATTAAGTCCAGTGGTGTGACGACAACGAGCTCAAGGCATGAGCAGCCAACTCTGTGTTTTTGTTATTTCTATGACAACAACATGAGAAAATCTGGGAAAAGAGGTCCCTCCTCTCCTGTTAAAGACAAAACATTGACTCTCTCTGTCTCAAACACACAGTCGTCTTGAATAGCTCAAAAATAATACTTGAGCGGTCAAATGTTTCTGTCAAGATCAGGTGACCGGTGTGTCTGTAGGAAGGCCGGAGGGATGAATTCTGTCAGGGAAAATTTACTGTGGTGTTAAACTCCAGCTGCGCTGTGGCGATCTGCTTTCTCCTCTGATAGAGTCTGAAAGCCTAAACTCATGACACACTCGTAAATTTCCCCTAGACTTGTTTAAACCTGCTTTCAGCCACCCCCACACAGCAATAAAAACGATATCAGCTGCCAAGAGTTCAGACAAAAATATATTATTTATATATTGCTGCAACAATGTTGTACCCAGAACAATAAGCCCCTCTCTGAGAGCATACACATCGTTTTATAAGGCTGTGAAGGTTTTATAAGGCACAAAGGGGACATCCTTGTAAAAAAAAATCTGTCAGCTTTGAGTTTATCCATATGTGTATAATTTCTGGCCTCTTGCTCCAAATGTGAGCAAGGTTCGGTTTAGAATTAATCGACATAAAAAGCCTTTTTGGCCTAAAAGACAGCTTACACTACAGTCATAAAAGTCTTACATAACAAAAGATTACTATTCAAACTCCAATACTGAGTTTAATACTGCACAGTTACATTTTCACCCAACATACTTGCACGTCTCTGGAGATGCATTAGACACTAAACACATTGCTAAAGTGAAATGACTGTATGGTTTGTAGAATCTGCATTTTTAAAAGGTCACATGAGACCAGGAAGAAACGAAATGTAGAAATGTTCATGTTGAGTTTCTGCAGAGACACGGGATGATTTGTGTCGGCATGTGTTACAACAAGTGTCTTTGTGTCCAGTGCGCTAGAGTACATGCGTGCACATGTATGAGATGTCAGTAAGCATGCTGGAATGTGACTTCCAGCAGATGAAGAATTTTTAGCTGTAACTATATATGTGAATGTTTATGTGAGACATACCAGAGAAGTGGTGAAATGTGATATTCTGTACAATTTCAGGATGAGCTCCAGTATTTACTCTGAAATCTCAGTTAGGTGTACTAAAAATAAAATTGTGTATAATGGAGTTGTAAAAATAAATGTGTTCAATGGATTACTACTCCTCTTTGTAGTCAAATGACTATTAATTGGATGACGAGGACTTGAGCATCTAATTCATTTGGCATGGAGACAGAACATTTTCTACCAGTAATGTGTGTGCGAAACATGAGCGGTTATCTTGCTGTCATGGAGGCACAACTCAACTCCTTTTATGCTGACCGAGATTGATTTTACCTGTAGCATGAGGAAAAATGCAAATTGTTTTACCAATGAAGTGAGTATTTAGTAGCATTACAGGGTTATTGACCTTGATTGTTTTCCCTAGTGGCACGGAGGCATAAAGAAATCTGTTTTACCTGGTTCATGTGAGTATTAACTGATCGATATTACCTACGTCATGGAGAAAAAGGACATTTGCTTACCTGAACCAAATAGGCAGGGAACCAATTTACCCGCTTAATGAAGGTGGAAAACACTTGATTTTACAGTTGGCGAGGAGGTGGATCATGAGCAGTTTTAAGGAGCATGAAAGTTGACAGAGATGTATATTCTCTATGGCATAAAGCCTGAATGCGATTGATTTTACTATTGCTGTAAAGACTGATCATAGCCAGTGGCATGTAGGTGGAGGAGGGATGTGTTACAACATGGGGTGAAATTATATTGGTTTTACCTATATAATACAGAGCTGAAAGAAATCAAATTAACTTGCATCATGAAGGTAGAATGTGATATTCTAGACCTGTTTACCTGTTACACCGGGATGGAAGGTGATTGGTTTTGCATGCTGCATGCAGATGAAATAGATCAGTTTTAGGTGTAGTATAGTAGGGAAATTTTTTTTTATTTTTACTGTTGATGTTGAGGCAGACCTTTAGTAATATCATAGGGGAGGGATAGATTTTACCACAGGAAAGGGGTTTTTTTTAGCAGAGGTGAGCACATTGCAATCAGTTTTACTGATTTTGGTCCGAAGATCAAGTTTATCCGTGGTAGGGAGGTGGTTCACAAGCAGTGTTAATGGTGACATGAGAGATGAGCGTGACAGTGTTTACCGTGGATTTGCAAAGCAACTGGTTTTAATGGCAGTGAAGAAGTGCAATTTAAACTATTTCACAAGCAATACGGAGGTTTTAAAGCATGTTAAGCTGGCAGACATTTTATGAAAGTGAACCTTTTTTTTTAGATATTTATTCAGTGTTTTTCTTGTTACTTTAATTTACATTTCGCTAAATATTCGAATAAACCCATGACAATGTTCAAGAACAAAGGAGTTTATTTATTTATATATATTATATCAATTGACAGAACTGATAAATATTTTTCTCACGAATTTGTGTGCATTCACTCTAAAAGTCTAAAAGCTCAAAAACATTTTCTCTCTTTTAAAATGTGGCTATTATTAGTTTCTGGTTGTAAAAGATTCTTCCTTTGAAATGAGTCCCAAAGCATACAGTTGATGAGCATTAACAGAAGAGATTTTTTTTTAATTTAGATTGGGATGTATCAAGGGTTCTTGGGAAATAACAAACAGATTATTTAAAACTAACAACCGCACAAAAAAGATTATATAACCGCACAGGAAGGGGTAAAATAGTTTACCCTGGGCTTTCCGAAAAATTGCTGAAAACTAAAATATAAGCACAAGACACTCAATGAAGAGTTTATGTTTGTGTTTATAATTTATGTAAAGCTGCTTTTTTGGGTATTTTAATAACAGTTGAAAAAATATATTATTCAGAATTACCTTATAATTTCTTATAGTATAGAAGATATATTATACTTTTTCTTGTCATACATAAATGTATGCGTCTTTATGAAAACCTAATTCATTGTTTCTAAATAATGTAAATATCTGCATTATTTATGCAATTATTTGTACATTGTAAATTATATGTATTATAAATTATATGTAAATTATATTTGTACATTATAAATTATATATATTTTCCACATTTATCTGAAAATAGAAGGAATACTGTATAAAGATTTGTGACAAATCTGACAAAATAATTAATCATTTTTGACAAACAAACACAGTCAAATCAAACCATTAAACGGACATAAAGTGATTAAACGACTTCTAGTGGAACTGGTAAACAGCTTCACCAAAAAGAAAATATTCTACCAATGCTCCGTAAATGTATTCCATTAGTTTAAGACTCATTAAAGGGGTTTGCTCTTATAGAGTGCGATTTCCTGCCAATGGTTAGACTCTTTGAAGTCCGCCTTGCTTTTTTTGCCCTTAAGAGCACCTAAACACACAAACAAGGCCACACAAGCTGATATTTAAAGACATACACGACCACATACACAGCCCTAGTTAATTGCATTGGCTGCAAAAGCATCATTAAGTAAAAGCAAGGAAATACATTTCTTAATGTGACTTAGTTATGCCCGGCCAATCAGACTGCATTAAAGGAATTAATGAGGGAGCTTTTGAGTCTAACATGAGTGTACTTAAAGCCCACAGCACATACGTACATCTTAACGGCACGCAGATGATTGGCCTCTCTTCTCAAACGTGAAGTTAAAGAAATACAGCAAGGGAGAGAACGATGTGCCAAAGCCCTGAGGCTCGGTGGACATAAAGATGTGAATTTACAAGCGCATTAAACACTTTGAGAGCCTAGGAATCAAATAAAGTCTGATATTAGGATGTGTGCGAAAGGCAGTTGTATTTAAGCTGAAATCTTCAGAGCTTATCATTTCTCTATTAAAGGAAACCTTAAATAATTGATATCCAAAATATCTTTCAAGATTTCATCACATTTAAGTCTAGTCTCATTTTTTCGATGGTCAACTATTACTTACCAATATATTTGGTTTTTGTCCTTTTTCATACCTCTTTTTCCAGGACAGATTTAAACAATAAGGTAATAGAAAAAAAAACTTAAAAAGCATTTACTGGTGTGTTGCTTACTAGTTTGGTAGTGAGCTTGTGTACTATCTGATTATGTTAATTAATGCAACTTCAAATGATCTTCTAGAGACACCTCCAAACTTTATTCTTCTTTTATGAAATAATAATAAAACCTCATAATAATTATAAAATAATCATTCATGTGAATCAAATGTGCTTTCAGCCTTCCCTTTACAGTATATTGCACTCATGTCAAAAAGTTAGGAACATCCTTCTTCCTAATTCTATTAAATCATTATGATATATATATAAGATATGCCATGAAAGTAAATAAACAGTGTAATAAATATGCAACTAAACAATAATTGCCATATTAAGGCATTAACTATATCCAGATCATTCAGTATTTTCTGGAATAACTTCAAACATTTGATTAGTCAACCTAGACTACCTAGTTGGAGACACATTTATAAATAAGCTTAATAATAAGCTTAATCTTTCTGACAATTAAAAAGCCCAAGGTTCTGTCTCTCTTTGGTCTCCAGAAAAAATATTGTGTAAAAAAGAATGATATTTTAGCTAAATGTCCATTCTACATTCTATTTTCAAGAGGTGAGTAGTAGCTAGTTTAATTTATTTTGTTACATCAACTTTGGGAAACTAGTCTTTTTTAGTTCTTTTAAAAATGTGTTTTACTTTTACTCAAATAAATATTTTGTAAAATATCTGTTTTTTTACTAAGTTACATCATAGTTACATTTTAGCTGCATTCTCCCATGATAAAAAATTCATGGAAATAAATCTAAACGTAAGCTATTTTTGACATTAGCAAGTCTCGTGAGATGTTAAAGAGGCTGATGCGTGATCTACTCGAGTCAACGATGGCAAATGGAGCCCGTCCTCACTGCAGACTGCTGTGCGCTGATGTCATGCATGCAGACATAGGACGCCTGTGCATTTAAATGTGGATTTCAAAGTGCACATATTCCTTAAAATGAGATTGTAGAGATGCACAATTCCTTTTAGTTGCCTTTGTAATGTAGGTTTGATTACAGTTTGCAATCAACTATACATTATTTTTGTATATATATATATTACAATAAACAAACAAAAGTAATCTTTAGCAAATACTATTTAATAGCTAGCGTTTTTGCTTTCTATTGTTCAGATCAGTAGTAACTAGTAACTAAGTAGTTGAGTAAATATTGTTTATAAACTCTTTTACTTTTAGGAGTTACTTTTACTCTTCCTTGAGCATATATATTTTTGCAAGTACTTTTCCTTGAGTATACTTCTTAGAGACTTTACCCACCTCTGCTAGTCTCATTCCATTGACGTTTCTGAACTATCTCCATCTCTTATCCACCAGTAAGTCTAAATGATTATTACGAATTACTACTGCTGTGTCTTGTTTTTGTTTCATTTTGTGTCAATTCACTATGGTGTTCGCATTGTAATTTTTACAGACATAAATACTGACATAAGTTTGTTGTATAATAACAAGACAGTGGATGCCCACTAAACCAGACAAATGCAAACACTCTTGAGATTTTGTCCCTGAATTACCACAGCACTAGATGTAATGATTATGCCGAGCCAACCTTCATCAAAAGGCCTTCATCTTTCAATCTTTCATCCTCTCCTCCACCAGCATCTCCGATTCTCACTTGCCCTTTCTTAAGGTCAGCAGGTCACACCAGAGATCAGGTCATTACGAGTTATGGCAGAGGAAATAAATTGACAACTGGTATATGGATGAATGTGTGTGTACTGGTTGTGAGGTGTGTGGTCACTGCAGGTCTGGACATGTTGGAAAGCTAAAGCTGTGTCGTCATCCAAGGTTATTTTTCCATCTGTTTTGCCTCTTAGTGAACTCCTTCTGGAACATAAGAGATTATGTGTTTGGCACCTCCAGACACATCAGTCTAATCCATTGTAAAGGCATTCATTACACCCCAGAACTGTGAAACAAGACAGAATCGGTGAGAGATTGTATGAGTGCAACAGGGACTATCGGAAAAAGAGATGGAACTGCTGAGCTTGGACCGCGGGGAGCAGGCGTCAAAGCTATTGCAATTACAAGAGAGAATGAGAGTGTGGCAACGAGCCGGGATTCGGTGTGTGCATGAGCATGACAGGCCAGAAGGGTTGTGTATGCTTCTTGTTTTGTGTGTCTGCGTGTGAATGTGTCTCGGAGCAGTAATTGTAATGGGACTCGAGGGGTCTGGTTTTGGATGCCTCGGTGGCCCTCCACTTTCATTTGACACCTTCCCCCCATAATTAGGATCCGAGAAAGCCTGGTAATGTCCAGACTCTTGGGACCATCTCACTCACTCTGTCTGAGATAAGAGCCCTCACTCTAGGCAAGCAGGTCAGTGTGTAGACCTTGAAGCACCTAGAAACAAATCCATCTAGGACGAGCTATGCAACCCAAAACCTGGCTCCCACATAACTGGTTGGAAGAGCAAACAGCTATAAATGAATAAAAGAGATTGATCTCTTTCTCCACATCTTATCATCATTAAAAGCATACTTATTGACCATAAATTTGATCAGGCTATTGGCACATCAGAGAAGCTCTTCTGATTGGCTATAAAGAGATCTCATTAGACGCAAGATGTGATCGGATATAAACCCGGTCTGATAGGCTAATAAAGGCAGACATGGGGCTCTCTGCCAGTAATGTGTTTCTGCTCGTAATTTTTATGGGGATGTTTGGGAAGGCATTAACAGGAAAGACGAGGGCTTGCTGGGAGTAACTGCACTGTGTTAGGGGCTACAATGGTGTGAACACAGATGTGCTCAAACTTAAATTTTCCAAAATGATCAAACCTTGTATCCATGTACAAACGTCTGCTCCATGGGGGTTTTGGTTGGTGAATTGGTGTAGGGCATTTACTGGATAAGTTTGAAAATGGTAAAGTAGACTGTTTTAATTCCAACATGGGATCATGATAAGCCAGTTGTTTTGCCAGTCGATAAAGTCAACAATGCGACTTGTTCTGAATAAGAAGGGATCAAGGTACACAGGCCTGTGAATATTTCATGGACTATAGCTCAAATTAAAGCCTAAAAGAATTTTGATACTTTAACTTAACAGCAAGTGACAGTTTTGAGTTGTTTTCAGTCTTATACTGACATCAGCCTCAACTGACATGTTTTCTGTGTAAAAACCAATTTTCTAACTCTGTTCCTCAAGGTCCAATATCTTGAACAATTTAGCTCCAATACTTACTAAAACCACAGAAGAGACATTTCGAGGGCTTTTACAGAAAGTTCCCCATTCCCTCGACCAATATTAATTTGGTCTTAAGAGAAGTGGAAAAATCAACTTTTCTCTAATGGTGACACTCTTTCTGTGAAAGAAGAAAATGCGTACTTGAGATTCCATACAACAATTTGTTGTTGTGCAGCACAGTGACAATTAAATTAAAATACAATTGTGAAAGAGAATGAAGATTATTAAAAGGGCTAGTTTGCGCACTGTAACTATTTTGCCCGTTGTTCCAAAAACAGAACTTCATAATTCCATTCAGTCTGAAAATGCATGGCTCGAATTTGCACTTTCATTCGTTGCTCTTCTTGAAAGTTCCTAACACTGATGTTGAATAAGTGCTCTTGAGATATGTAAATAGAGAATCCCTTCAGCAGATTTTAGTTAATCTGAATTAAGTATATTTCTTAAGTAAGTATATTCTTAAAAAGTTCCTGTTAAGAACTAAATGGAAAGCTTCTTTTAACAAGCAGATGATATAATCATCCTAGAGCACATTGATCATTAGTTCACATGGACAAGTATCACTTTTTAAAAGCTCAAGCTGTTTTAAGTGGCTGTTAACAAATATTTATATATGAAAATTCTTCATTATAAGTATTAGCCGATATTTAACAGATTAGCTGATATTTTCTTCAAAAAAATTTTTTTCAGGATGTATTGTTATTATTCCATCTCACAGTTGAACTAAACCTACCATTTAACTCATGGACTGATGTTGAAAATCTTTCTTTCTTGTTGTTGAAGAATACTTTGCTAGAATGTTTTGAGACCTGGAACGGCTTAATATTTTGGGCTCTTCTTGGGTGTACTTCATGTTGCCATTCCTCACACATAAATGTTTTCAGTCATCCCACACGTATAGCAATAATACTTGTTATGCTGATGCTAATGATGATGAAGATCACTTCTGGGGATGAAGACAGAGAGAGAGCTCCCCAGGCAACTGAAAATT